>CM030833.1:8553380-8630880 GCA_018105865.1 Metaphire vulgaris | reverse complement strand
TGTTTCGCAGTTTTCCTCTTTTTCATTTTTCTTGACAGCTTCATGTCAGCATTTGTCTTGTGATGTTTTCAGTCGGTTTTCTAAGAGTATGTCCTAGCCATGTCCATTTCCTTTTTCTGATTTCTTCGGCTATGGGTTCTTATGTATTTTTCCATAGTTCTTCATGCCTGATTTTTATTCAGCCACTCTGTGATTTTCTGTATGCATTATTTTACGAAGCTTTGCCATTTAGCTTTAACACTGTTAATTGACCAACTTTCCGAGCCATAGATAAGTACTTAATTTATTATACGCAACAGCATATACCTGCATGGGCACCTGCTTTGATTTCCGTAGGTTTTGCAATATGCATTTCCTTTTTCTGATTTCTTCGGCTATGGGTTCTTATGACGGCTATGGCCGTCAGTGCTTTGCCAATTTTTGTTCTAACATCTTCTATCCCACCTGTGGCTGACATCACTCTTCCCAGATATGTGATCTTGGGAACATATTCAATTTCCCCTGTGACTAGTTCCAGTTTCTGCTCGCCTTTGACGTTTATCATAATTGCCCTAGCTTCGCTTGATTAATGTTTAATCCTTTTTAATGGGCAATTTCCTAGATATATTTGATTTTTATTTGCATGTGGTGCAGACTGTGGGATAACAGTGCTAAATTATTAGCAAAGTTGAGGTCATCCAATTGTAAACCTTGTACCCATTTCATGCCACAATCTCTTTCTTCATTATACAGTCTATTAAAAGTAAGAACAGAAGCGAAGATAAGAGACAACATTGTTTCACACCGGTTTCTATTTAAAATTTATTTTATTTCTTATGTCAGAAGATCACTCTGGCAGACATGTTTTGATAGCGTGCCTTCACTTTATTAACTATCTCTTCTAGAATGCCGTAGTTTATCATCAGATACTCTAGACTGTCGAATGCCTTTTTCAAATTGATGAAATTTACACATAGTGATGCATTCCATTCTATTGACTCTTCTAACATCTCTTCTTACATCTCAGTGAGAGGACTTGATCTAGGCAAGATCTACGTTGTCTAAACCCAGCTTGATTCTCTCTTTATTTTGCATCTTCAGCTTCTTTGATTGGTTCTAGATTAGAGATGTCCATTGGTCCATTTTTTAGAACCAATCCAACTCAACGCATGCCGATTGGGTTTACTTGACCCAACCCAACTCAACCCACTTTAATACATTACAATTTCTTAAGTTGTCTGACCTAACCCAACCCACCATTAATATGGAAAAGTCTGACCAAACCCAGCCAAATCCAACTCAAACCAACCAAACCCATGGGTTAACCTAACTGTCGAATGCCTTTTTCGAAATTGATGAAATTGACATATAGTGATGCATTCCATTCTATTGACTCTTCTACTATACTGTACAAGTGTACAGTATAGTAGAAGAGTCACTAGTTATCACGTGACGTCGTCGTTGCTGTTGTGGTTATTGCTGTTGATAGAGTTGGAGTTCAGAAATTTCCTGCGGAATTTGTCTGGAGATTTCCTGGGATACAGCGGTACTTTTCCGGAAATTTCGGTTAATTTAGGGAATTAATAGAGTCTGGATAGTCTGATGCAGGCGACCTTGAAATGTCATGTCATGAGATTGTAGAAGAAGATGTAGAGTAGAGAAGCTAAACATTGAGACATGAGTATTAGCTTATGATTATGTAAGGGTTGGTTTAATTATCATTTATCTGATTGACAATAGCACGGTGTCGTTAATTCCACACTCAACTGGGTTATATTCTAGCAGCAATTCAAGAACCTGTCAAACTTAAAACAATGTCCACGTTTGAAAGGCATTTTAGTGCTAAACTTGGTGCGCATGTGGAGTGCAATAAAAATAATGGGGTGGAATTTGTTTCTTTGATTATAAATATTACCTAAAAGATTGCAATTTTCATGTATACAATTTCGGAAACTTTCCGGCATTCTATTTTCCTGAACAGTTACAACTCTGGTTGTTGGCAAAAAGAGTCCACGCAACTGGTTAAAGAATTAAGAATTAACGACTAAGTCCAATAAACTGAAGTGCACAACTATGGGGCGGGCGACCCATCGATTTGAAGAACCTGCTTTATTATGTCAAACTAGAACAAATAACAGAATTCAAAAACTCGGATCGTTCAACAATATGGCATGTTGCTTAAAGACATAAACGGAAAAATCGGACTGACTGTATTAATATAATCAGACTGCTACAAAGAGATATCTTAGCTCAAACTAAAGTGATAATATACAAAACACTAGTGACGCACGAAAATGCTCAGGATATTGGACAATGAATACTCAATAATGGAAATGAAGGATTCTTGGCCTCATCAGAACAGCTCGAATAGCAAATTAATACTATGATGGAAACGGTTAAGAAAGCCATAAAAAGCAGAATTGGTACCAACCAGCAAAAAGCAGTCGGTGACCAGGTGGAGACGCTACATTGAACCTTTATGACTGAAAATAAAACTATTGTCAGAAGCAACTCCGTAAATCTGTTGTTATTAGAACTAGTTCTAACAACGTATTCCACTTGCACGATATGATTCGTCGTCAATTTTTTTCGCTATTGCCATTAAACTAGATCTAACATCCATGGTAATTTATGATGTAATGATTACTAAGAGGCCCTTGTGGCAGGCAGCCCCTCTGTGCTGGGGCGGGAGATGGCAGAGTGAGTTACGCGCTGGAGCGACAGGCTGACGGAGCGGGTTCAAGACCCATTAGCGCCCCTAGTGGCTTTCACACAGGCAGTAATGCCTCCTAAGCCACTTTAAATCATGCTAAGTTTAATTTTATGCTCAATATTCGTGCTTGACGTGGAATTTTTTGGTTAAAAATAAATACTGTATGATCTTTAATTGTAAGTTATTAAATTTACTTTCTGGACTCGACATTTCCAGTTCGACAGAGAAAGGAATTAGTTTCATCACAATCTCATACATAATAATGGCGAACGAATAGACGTCTCCTTTCTTCGTTCCATATGTTGGTCTCTTTGTTTGGGGTATTCGTAACAACTCCGGTGCTGTCCAGAAAGGATCTATTGCAAAAACAACTATCTGTTGCCATGAATTATAAAAGAACGGAATTGTTTTGAAATACAAAGATAGCTTTTTGCATGTCTGGGACAAATACAAAGTTATTTAATTGGTGCCATAAAGCTGGGTCGATTGCACCGACTTAGTATGGTGCAAAATATAATGAAAACCTAGATGTTCGATCGCAGTTATACGGAACAGTGATTTATTTATGCTATTTCATACTTAATATGTAAAAAGCAAAGTAAGTTAGTAAGTACAATCTCGTGGATTTACATAGTACTTTTGTGAGTAATATAACAATAAGCGCTAACAATAAGCCCTTAGTATTTAAAAAAACTATAGGAAAGGTGACTGATCAGCCAGGCAAAATATCCGAATGGCATTGAGGCTAGGTTGTAACAGCTATGGAAGAAATTATTTCAGACAAATTATTTAAGAAAAAGGAACGATTTAAACTTAGATTTGAAGACATAATGAGATAATGCAGGAATTATACGAAATAAGAATAATAGCAAATGAGAATTATAGGAATGAGAATTCAGATATTTTGTTGGATATTTTAGATAGTCCAATTAAAAGAAATTATGTATTAGATGGGCTAAGAACAAGGAGATTAGAGGACATCCATGCAGAGCTAAAACTGTCCGAAACTAATTTTCTAAAAGAGCAGCCATAGGAAATGAAACTCGAGCGCTCATTTGAATATACATAATGTTCTACTTCGTGCGGTTTATAGAAAACTTGAAGCATAACAAAGGTTCGAGAGCTATCTCAGCGATAGGACGCAATCGGTCCGGAGTGGCGGTCAAACGTCGTGAAAGCGAATTGTTCAGCATGGCGTTCCGAAGGGGTCGGTTCTCGGCCCTCTGCTGTTCATTCTCTTCATCGACGAGGGGTCGGTTCTCGGCCCTCTGCTGTTCATTCTCTTTATCGAGGACTTGAGGAAATATCGTTATCGCGTTCGGACTGACCATGCACGGCTACGCGGATGACGTGCAACTGTATTATTCCTATCTGTCAGCCCACATGGAAAGACTTAGACTTCGCTTCCTCGTTTGCATCATGGCGATCATCATGTGGGCGGTGGAGAACCGCTTGGCCCTTAATTCAGCCAATACCGAGTTCCTGTGGATGTGCACTCCCAGGAGGAATCTTCTGAGCCATGCACCGTTCACGATGGGTGCTGTGACCGTCGTCCCCTCAAAGAGCCTGCGACTCCTGGGGGTACGAGATGTTGTCGTTTGAAGAACATATTAGTAATGTCGTCCGCGGCTGCTACAACCACCTACGGAAGGTTAGGTCAGTCCGCCGGCATCTTCCGATCAGCGGGGCAGTTCATCCTGAGCGCGCTCTTGTCCTGTCCAGGCTGGACTATTGCAACAGCGTGTTGCTGGGCCTCCCCGATGGAAAGTTGAATCGTCTGCAATCCGTGCTCAATACAGCTGCTCGGGTCGTCTTCAGCAGCCCCTGGGGAGCCCATGTGACCCCATACTGCGTGACCAGCTGCAGTGGCTTCGAGCCTTGGAGCGCATTATCCAAAAGCGCTGCTGGCTCACCTTCCGAGCGTAAAGGACCCGCACTGTCCACAGTACCTGGCTGAGCTAGTCCTAATCCCAACGTCGACCGCGCGGAGATCGACACTTTGCTTCGGCCATCGTGTCCTACTGCTCGTCCCGCCTCCTTCGCAGACTCCGAAGTTCGGGAACAGGTCCTTCTCACGCGGGAACCCATTGCTTTGGAATGCCTTGCCGACCGCAGTGACTTGAGGCCAACTCAGCTAGCCTGTTCCTGAAAGAACTAAAGACGCACCTTTTTAGTTTAGGATATGGCAGTGTGGTGGAACAATCAAATGTCGTCGGAGCGTCGAGTCCAACACGGTGTGCCGCAAGGATCAGTCTTAGGGCCTTTGTTATTCATACTGTATACAGCGGACGTCCATCGTGTCATCAAGGCTTTCGGTCTTACCCCGCATAGTTATGCAGACGATGGACAGATCTACTCGTCATGCTTACCCTCAGAAGTGGAGCGACTACGGATTCGTTTGACTGACTGTATAGCAGCTATTGTTACGTGGACGGAAAAGAATCGGCTCGCACTGAATCCGGCCAAGACTGAATTTTTGTGGATGAGCACCCCCAGGAGAAGGCATCTGCTAAGTCATGCCCCGTTTGTGGTGGGAGATGCAGCCATTGCTCCCTCCGAGAGCTTACGTCTTCTGGGAGTGCTCCTAGATGAGACTCTATCCTTTGATTCGCTCGTTAGCAATCTATACGCTCCTGCCACTACCAACTGCGGAGAGTGAGGTCAATTCGACGGTACCTGCCAGTGAGCGCGGTTGTCAAATTAATGCGTGCCCGTCAAATTAATGCGTGCCCTGGTACTGACACGAATTGATTACTGTAACGGTGTGCTTCTTGGACTTCCGGATACTAGACTGAACCGCATACAATCAGTGCTGAACCAGGCTGCACGAGTGATTTTTCGGCTGTCGCTGGGGTGACCACGTCACTCCTCTCCTTAGAGATCGACTCCACTGGCTCCGTGTTCCGCAGCGCATTATCTACAAGCGCTGTTGGCTTACGTTTCGGGCTTTACATGATCCACTCTGTCCTGATTATCTAACTGTACTTGTACAAAGATCGACTGTGATCGAGAGGAGATCGGTTCTCAGGTCCAGTCGGAGAGTGCAGTTGTTGGTCCCTCCTCCGTCCAAGACCCCTAAGTTTGGGGAAAGATCATTCGCGCGGGGGAATCCCGTCCTGTGGAACTCTCTTCCAGACAAATGTGACTGGAGCAGTCTCAGCTGGACTTTTTATTAGAAATTTGATGACACATTTATTTAATATTGGATATGAACTGTGTTAAGCGCTTTTGTTGTAGGCCTTAGCCTTGACTATTGCGCTATATAAATTGTCAATAAATAAATAAATAAATGGTTGACTGTGTGTGCAGCGCCCTTATCGTAGGTCTTAGTCTAGTAGCCTAGTGCACGGCGCTATATAAGTTGTCTTAAAATAAGATAAATAAATAAAGGTTGCAAAGATAAACATTGAATTTTCGATATAAGAACGTATCATTATGTCATTATACGGGGGACGTATAATTATGTCATTATACATTGACATAATTTATTGTTATAAATAATTAAGACAACGAAGTCTTACGATTCAGTGTTCTTCCATTTCGACAATGGTGTACATATTTATCAAAAAAGAAATATCGAGTGCATGGCTTAGGTCAGAAAGGGCAATGATTTTGTGTTTTAAGTAGTATTTATTTTCTTACATCTAATCAGTGGTTTTTCGGTTGATTCACTGCTGCGCATACTCGATAGTCTTTCAAAGCCCAGTCTTCTTCCGATTTTCCGTAGCGGAGCGAGACCAAAGTCTGTCACTTTGCATGTCCATCTGTCGTCAACGATGCACGCTAGACTGCTGAGATTGCCATGGGAGCCAATCTCTGAATGCTGCAGATAGACCATTCCCTAAAACACGTGACCTCTATATAGTTTATATGCTATTTTCGTTCATTTAAATAAACATTATTGTTTCCAACCGATGTCCTAAGTCTTACACAAGTGCTAGAAATGGCACGGCAAAATATCGTTTCCAAATTCTTCCACCCCCCGAACTGCTGCTGCTGATGATGGTGATGATGACGAAGACGACGATGAGAAATTAATTTTGTTTTCCTCTAACCAATGTGCCTTAATCTGTGTAAGTCGGAGAACAAGGTAGTCATAATAATAATAATAATAATAATAATAATAATAATAATAATAATAATAATAATAATAATAATAATAATAATAATAACAATAATAATAATAATCATCATCATCATCATCATCATCATAATCATCATTAACCGTGGACTCTTCGACCGTTGGTGTATAATTCCATCTTCACAGTTTTCTGCCATTCTTTCCTTGTCCTCTTTCCTTGTCCGTTGTTCTGTGGCTAAGATCCTGTAAACTGCTTCCACACCATTCTTTAATATCATCACACCATTCCTTGTGTGGTCCCCTCTCTTATTGGCACCCTCCATTATTCCAAACATCAGAGCTTTGATCTTTCTGTCCTCTCTGACTCTGCATATGTGTCTAAAAAGATGAAGTTTCCTTTGTTTTACTCTTTACAGCATGGTTTGTTTGGGCTGAATTCTCCAGTATAGTTCCTCATCTGTGATTTTTCGACCCATCCGATTCTTAGTATTTTTCTATAGCATTTTCTTTCAAAGGCTAGCATTTTTCTTGCCAAGACTAGCCTTTAGAAGTCATCATAGAAACGTGTCAAGGACCTTTAAAGTGTAAGTAATAAAGTAAGTACTCCTACCATTAAGCAGCCATTTTATTAGCATGAAGTAATTGATATGTAAATTTGAGCGCTTTGAAATGTAGTGCTATTGTTATTGTCCATGACAATTGATATAGCGCCGTAACATAGCATTGGACCAAAGCCAAGGGTGCTTTACGAGGAACCAGTACAATAGTAGCTACTATTCCTATGCGCTATGAATAACACGGAGCAAAGAAGGTAGACCGTAAATACGATAAGAAATTCCTACGATAGCTCCATAGAGATATGTATACGATCCGTTTAAGGTATTGGGCCACGAGTCTGGTTTGCAGGCGGGATCGCAGCCGAACAAAGATAGCTTCATTGGCCGCCTGAAGGATAAGCCGGTTTCTATTGGCGGCTGGGCCACGTACATACAATGAGCGCTGGTCGACTGTGGGGAGGGGGGTGAGTCGTACGTCTTCGTACGGCTCATGCTGTTTTCAGCATACAACCTTCTTTCCTTGACCTACTTTCTGATTGTCCATCCAATCAGACGCGAGTTCAGCGATCAGGGCGGGACTGGGCGGCAAAACATCGATATATACACAAAACAACGATAGATCGTGGGTTAACTCGTTTGTACAGAAAAGATGTCGCAATTTAGTAAAAATGAGTATGATTTGTCGATTTTGAGCGAGGTCACTGCCCGGCCTATCCTATGGGATAGCCGGGTGGACGAGTACAAAGACTCGGAGAAAAAGCCTGCAATGTGGCTCGAAATAGCCAACAAAATGGGGTCTACTCCCGGTATGTCAGTATATGTATTCAATGGGTTCGGTGTTTACGCTATACCTACCCAGAGGAATTTCCCCCCAAAGTTCGAAATTTTCTTTAAAAAAATTACATTTTGGCAAGTAGTATGACCTCCCCAATGTATTCTCCGCCCAAATGTTAGAATCCCCCAAAGTCTAGGTGCATGTACTGATCTGAGTACAACCCAAAACAGCATTCTACATAATAAAACGACGAAATGCTCGTCAGCCATTTTCGCTAACTGCGCTACATGAACGATATGGGGGCGTGGCTTCATTTCTGCTAGTAGGTCGCATTTTTCAAGATGGCGAATGCGTATGTGCTTTGTTCGGCGGCGACCCCGCCTGCAAAGCAGACTCGTGGCCCAGCACCTTAAGCTGGGGCGCCACGGGCGAACGTTGTGAGCCGAACAAAGTCCCGGCACATTTTCCACCTCATGGATAAGCCGGTTTCAATTGACAGCTTGGCCACGCGCTCACAATGTGCGCCGGACGACTGGGGAGGGGTGAGTCGTGCGCGTACTTCGTTCGCGCTGACCGATTTGCAGCATACAACTCACTATGTGCGACCTACTTTCTAGTTGTTCAACCAATCAGGCGCGAGTTATTAAACGGATAAAGAAGTTAAAGAAGAAGCAGAAATGTCGCAATTCGCAAAAAACGTCCGCCTTTGCGATGTCATGTTAAATTCGAGATAACAAATCTTCAAATGCAGGAAAATCCATTCGTACGAAATTGTTAAATGATTGTTGGTCGGTCGCTGTCAGTTCCCTGAAAAGGGAATGGTACGCACCGTGCAACTCTCTGCACCTTATCCATGGTCTTACCCATATTCGCTTCTTTCTTTTCTTATTTTCCCCCGTGGATAATGCTTGCACTGATCTGAGCGCCACCAAAAACATCATGCCACATAATAATACGGCGATTTGCTCGTCAGCCATTTTCTCTAAATGCGCTACTTGAACGACACGGGGTGTGGCCTCATTTCTGCTCGTAGGTCAAAGTAGGTCGCATTTTTGGAACCGGGATATGTGCCGGGACTTTGTTCGGCTCACAACGTTCGCCCGTGGCGCCCCAGCTTTAAGTGTAGTAAGTAAGTAAGTAAGTAAGTAAGTAAGTAAGTAAGTAAGTAAGTAAGTAAGTAAGTAAGTATGTAAGTAAGTAAGATAAATATCTTAAAGTAGGCGGCGAAGGTCACGAATATGAATATAGCAGCCTATTGATAGTTGGGAGATTTGTGATAGTTATATGTAAGTGTTATTATCTTATAGCTTATATCTTGTAGCGCCTTTGTGTTGCACATTAGTAAGTACTTATTCCGGCACAGTCTAAAACAAACTTGTCTACGCAACAATCCCAAACTTATACAGAAATTAACTCTTGACATCTTCGTGATAACATCCAAATAGCTTAATATAATTAACATTAGCGGCCAGTTTAATGAATTACACGGCAGAAGTAATGCGCTTTTGACCAATTGCCCATTTTGCCTCCAAATAATTTTGATCGATGAAGACCCATGTTTTCGCCGCCACAAAATGTTTACCAATGAATTATTTATTAAGTAAAGTCACGTCAAATACAATCTCGTGGATTTCTATAGCGCCTTGGGATGTTATAGTAGAGTAAGCTACAATAATCTAATTTGGGGTGGACTATTGAGGTGGCAATTGTGGAGGCAGTTTTAGTATCTAGGTACTAAGTCAAGTAAAATACAATCTCGTGGATTTCTATAGCGCCTTGGGAGCAGCACAACAGCAGCTGCTTATTCCTAGGCGCTCAGCCTCTGTTAAAATAGCTATGGGGAAGGTATATTATCAGCCAGGCAATAAGTCAACACCCAAAGGGCAGTGAGACTAGGTTGTTACAGCTATGGAGGATATGATTTTAGAGAAAGGAAGGATTTAAGCGTAGACCTGAAAACTTGAGGAGATAATGCAGGAATAATAGGAAATGAGGATTCAGATTTTATTGTTTGAAAGTGTCCAAGTCTGCGGAGGGAAGCTGGGATCGAGTTCCAAAGTTCAGGTGTGGCGTATGAGAAGGCACGGTTGCAAATGTTCAGGGATGATTGATTCAGTGGGCGTGACAGAATGAGATAAGATGGGGTCGTGTGGGTCGAGGAGGCTGTGGGGTTAATAGTGATCTAAGGTAGACAGGTTTTGATGACTGCAGTGAGTTATATTATTATTATTATTATTATTAATTCTGACAATTTCATATAGCGCAATACGCATAGCGAAGGCTAAAGTCAAGAGCGCTGTACAAGTGTCCCTAATAGGAGATGTTAAATAAATGTGTTTTAAGGTTCCTAGTGAACAGTTCAGGAGATGTCACCCTAGTCACGTCCGCCGGCAGTGAGTTCCAAAGCAAAGGGTTGCCCCTCGAAACAGACCGATCCCCAAATTTTGCTGTCATAGACGGGGGTGGAACCACCAATTGAGAACGGCTGCTTGATCGAAGCTGCGAGCGCCGATCAGACGACTTGGGCTTACAGACCAGAGCCGTTAAGTACTCAGGGCAGAAAGGGTCATTTAACGTCCTAAATGTAAACCAGCAACGTTTAAAGGCTATACGCTCCGGAATCCGGAGCCAGTGAAGTTTGTCTCGTAATAGCGGTGTCACATGCTCATTCCACCTAGCGCCGAAAATCAGACGAGCTGAAACATTTAGCACCATCTGAAGACGGTTTAGCTGGTTGACAGGAAGTCCGAGTAAGATACTGTTACAATAATCCACACGTGATAGAATGAGGGATCGAACCAGTTTAATCACGTCCGGTAATGGCAGGTAGCGGCGAATCTCCCGGATCCTGCGTAACTGATAGTAACAGTTGCGAGTCACATTGTTTAGGTGACTGGCAAACGAAAGTGACTCATCCAAAAGAACGCCTAGAAGACGTAGTTCGGTACAAGGAACAATGTCTACATATTCAATTGAAAACGGATTTCGTGGTATGAGATGTTTCCTTCTAGGTGTACTTAACCAGAGGAACTCAGTCTTTGCTGGATTCAGGGATAGCCGATTTTCATCAGAACACGGCGCGAGTCGGACGTGCGACCATTCCAGCAAACCGATTGAGATCTAGCTGTCAGGTAGTCTCGAATCCAGGATAGCGCAACTCCATTTAAGCCGTAGGAAAGTTCAAGGCGACGAACGAGAATGTCATGGTCTACTGTATCAAAAGCCGCAGAGAGGTCCAGGAGGCAAAGAAGGGCTAACTGACCATTAGCGATCGCATCAACAATATCATTGTAAATACGCAAGACCGCAGTTTCCGTAGAGTGGCCCCTCCGATAGGCCGACTGATCTTTAGGCATTAGACCATTTGACGTCAAGTAGTTTACAAGTTGCTTATTGACCACCCTCTCCAGCAGCTTTGACAAGACGGGAAGATTAGAGACTGGCCGATAGTTGCTTATTTCATCTTGATTCAGACTTGGCCCCTTAAGGTGCGGATATACGACCGCATGTTTCCAAGACGATGGAAATTCACCACTATTCAAAGACGTCGACAGAAGAGTCGTGAGAAACGGAGCGAGCGTCTCGATAGACTCTTTGAGGAGCAACGTAGGCAGTGGATCCGCTTGACATTGTTTGCAAGGTAATGACCTCACAATCGAAATGACATCGGTTTCTGAAGGAGCAGCGAACGACACTAGACCAGGTCCTGAATGCACCGTGAACGAGGCAGGACCAGCTTTAGACGTTCTTTCTCTTACGCCATTGATTTTGTTATCCAAAAACTGGTGGTAGTCATCAGCTGTGAAACAGGAAGGCGCCCGAGGGCTTTTATCGCTGTTTCCCAACAGCGTATTCAAATGCTTCCAGGTCTGCCCAGTGTCTCCTTTAGCAGAGTCTAAAGCTCCTCGCCAGTATTTCCTACCCTTCTGCCTCACCAGATACCTACTAGTCTTGAGGGCAGAGCAGGATGCATTCGCCAAAATGTGAAAGTTTCGGCACTTGAACAGAATTCAAGCGCACTTAATATTCAACTATATGTTACTAACTTACTATGTAAGTGTTATTATCTTATATTGGATACGTTCGGTTATTTTAAGCCAATGTAATGATTTTAGTATGGGTGAAATGTGGGAGAATTTAGGTTACTTAGTAACAGCACGAGCAAGTGCATTTTGTATTGATTGCAATTTGTTGATAGAGGCTTTGGGAAGGTTATAGTAGAGTAAGCTACAATAATCTAATTTGGGGTGGACTATTGAGGTGGCAATTGTGGAGGCAGTTTTAGTATCTAGGCAAGGGCGTAGGCGGCGAAGGTCATGAATATGAATATAGCAGCCTATTGATAGTTGGGAGATTCGTGATTCGAAGTTTAGAAAAGAATCACATTTGAATCCTAGATTTAATAGGAGTAAGTAAGTAAGTAGTTTCATTGAGACTGAAATAAAGTAAGATAACTTTTGAAAGAAAAATTCGAATTTCTGATATTTTCCCTTGTGTTGCGGATTTTTTATGTGGTGCGCATTGTTAGAAGTAGTGTATAGTAAGTTAGTAACATATAGTTGAATATTAAGTGCGCTTGAATTCTGTTCAAGTGCCGAAACTTTCACATTTTGGCGAATGCATCCTACCCGTTAGAAAGAGTGACAAAATTTGGCAACTCGCATTAAGAAAATGTCACCGTGTTCTCAGAAACTTTGTTCCCCAATGTTGGCATGCTCACCGCGATGAAAACTTCAGGTAACTTTGAAACGTATCGAAGAAACTTTTCAAGCGATGAAAAACTGCAGCTAGAACTGCAAGAGGAGAACATTCAAGCCGCTGTGAGAAATCTTTCTTCAGATGATGAACCAGCTCGGCAAGACAGAGATAGACTGATAGAGCTGATATAGTAAAACATCCAGAGCCACAGGCAATTGAACCAATGCCTTCAAAACAACTGCTTCCAACAGTCTTCCAGGCTACACCGAATGATGCTCCTACATCCGCTCCTTTCTGCCAGAATCAGCCGGAGGGCCAGCACATTCTGTTGCTCATAAAATGCAAAGGAACTTCGCTCAAGCAACTGTCGTCAATTGGTGGTTCCTCCTCCGTCCAAGACGGCTGTCTTTGGTGACAGATCCTTCCGGAGGGGCAATCCGAGTCTGTGGAACTCTCTGCCGAAGAACGTGACATTCGTGACCTCCCCTGATTTGTTTATCAAGTGCCTTAAGACGCATATGTTTAATATCTCTTATAGTGTTCGTTGTTAAGCGCTTTTGACTTTAGTCTTCACTATGCTTACTGCGTTCTATAAATTGTCTTAATAATAATAATAATAATAATAATAATAATAATAATAATAATAATAATAATAATAATAATAATAATAATAATAATAATAATAATAATAATAATAATAATAATAACTGGTGATACGCGGCTTTCATCCTTGATTTCTTTAATTTCTTCTTAAAGGCACCGGCCCAGACCCGGTGTTTCCAGTGGCTGTTTAGAGCACTCATGAAAAATACAACAAGTCTACGGCCGATAGCCATTGGCGACTGCTTTCTTTTACATGTGCCAACACATACGCCATTAGCCAACTCCTCAACTTCGCGCCAAAACAGCTCGGTGTTGGTATTCCAGGAGGAATCGAAACTACAGCTCACTCAGCGAGGCTTTTCACCGAGCAGATGCACGACAACGAAGTGCTGGTCAAGCTGGATTTCAGCAATGCTTTCAATAGTTTAAACCGTACAGCCATGCTGAGTTTTAAGATCACCAGTAATTGGATGCCTTGGCCTGGGAGCGCTGTGGTAGCCAAGGATATAGAGAGTGTAAAATGAAGAGGTAAACACCATCGGCCTCAAGACCGGCAAATGTGAAACCATCAAAAAGCCGACATCTACAATACCACTTCCGCTGATCCTCATCACTCTCACTAATCTGGACGACGCGTTCCTGTTCGGAACGCCATAATCAAATCAGCAATCAACAGACAACAGGTGCAGCCCTTAAATAAGTAAGTCAAAAAGTAAAATCTCATTAACTTCTATAGCGCTTTCAAAAGAAGCACCGACGTAGCTCCTTATTCCAATGCGCTCAATATCAAAATGAAACAGCTATAGCCAAATGTGGGGTCATTCATGCCGGATCATTTAAATCAAAAGGGCAAGTGGGTGGGACGTTACAGCTATGGAATTACTTATTTTTTAAGATAAATGATTTAGTTTAGAAAGAAAATCACGAGGAGATGTTGCAAGAAGGGGAGAAAATTGTGACTCAGAGTTTGTCTTTGATGTAGACAGCGGAGGGATACTGGAATTGAGTTCCAAAGTTATGGTACAGCGTATGAAAAAGCACGATTGTAAATTTTTAGATATGATTGATTCAGAGGTCGAAGAAGAGTTACATGAGAGGAATATCTAGTACAGCGGTTCCCAAACTGTGTACCGCGGACCGAAGGGATCCGTGGAGGATATGGCGGGGATCCGCGAGAGCCTACCAACATATGAAGTAGCACTTATAGTTTTAGCATTAACAGTCTTTGTTTTCAAATTATGTGTGCCGGTCGAGTCACCAATAACAATAATAATTAACAAAATCATAAGGAATAATATACTAAAACTACATAATGTCTAGATTTAGGGGGCCTACTAACACAGCCAGCCGGAGTATATTAGCAGGGAAAGGGGAAACGAAGGAGGTCTCGCGAGAGCGCCCAGCAGACGACTTCAGTTTATTTGATTTGAAAGTCCTTATTGAGACATTTGAGACATTTATAAAAGATTTTGTTTCATTGAAGAAATATTTCGCTCCGTGCTGTGCTTAGTCAGTTACCAGCCGCCTGGCCCTGTAGAAATAAAGATGAAATTAAAGGCGTGTCAGTACTTTCTTTTCATTTAATTCCGACAACAAATTCCCTTGGCCGCCACCAGACCACCTAGAACTGCATCTATAAAAATTAAGCAAAGACAGTGGCGGTTCCAAGAATTCTTGTTTGCAGAATGCAAAGAATATTTAGGAAGTTGGTGGGGGATGTAATTTCTAGGAAGTTGGTGGGGGATGAAATGAAATCGCAAAAAAGGCTGACAAGCAAAACATGGTCATCAGCTCTGTTTTGTCTGTTTTGTATGCAACTACCTGACGGACAATGTAGCGGCGCAATGACTCGCACCGATAAATCCCATAAAACCCTGTCAAGCAAAAAAGGCTTGGTAAGGGATGCCTCCCAGTCATTCCCTACGTGAAACCGCCCCCTGCCACCAGACATCAGCAACAATAAGAAAATATAGTCAAGTACACAGCATCACACACACTAATCAGAGTAAGACCTATAATGGCCATATAGCTATATAGCCATTATGGCTAACACAAGATATGACAGAGAGAAATTAAAACCCAGTAAAGAGAAAGTAAAAACACAAATAAGATCTCCACAGTCGTTAAATATTCATTAATATTCATTCATTGATTGATTTCGCTAGGTGGCGCCGCTTGTGGCTGCCGAAGTATTTTGATCCTGCGGTTTAAGTGTGTTTTCGTTCGACTATTTTCACGTTTGGCTTCTCATTACGTGCTAAAATTCGTATAGTATATATATAGTATATATATAGTATATATATATATATAGTATATAGTACTCATCATCTTCTCCTTGTTCCTTCATGAACTGAAGTTAAGGTGACAGCATGAATTTCTTTCCTCCAACCATGTCGATCTTCTGTCTTCTTGACTGCTGCTGACATTTTCATTCCTGTCCACTCTTCCACGTCATCCGCCCATCGTCTCCCTGGTCGCCCTCTTCGTCTAGTTCCCGACATCATTCCTTGTTGGATTGTCCTCTCCAATGTTGACCTAGTGTCGCTGTTCCGCTGTACGTGTCCGAAGTATTGCAGCTTCCTTCTTTTGCACATGTTGAGGAAACGTCTTTCCGTGCCTGACATTTTCAAAACCTCCTCATTGGTTTTCCTATCTCTCCAGCTTATGCTTTGCATGGTACGTAATGAGTACATTTCAAAAGCTTCTATTCTTCTCTGTATTTTTCTTTTCAGAGTCCAACTTTCACATCCATGTGATGCTGTACTCCATGCAACACTCTCGATTATCCTCTTCTTTGTTCTCATGCTGATATTATTGACTTTCCAAATGTTCTTCATTTTTCTGATGGCAACCCTTCCTTTTGTCAATCTGGTCTTTATTTCTTCCTCTAGGGAGCAGTCTTCTGATATAATTGTGCCAAGATATGTAAACTTTCCCACTTGTTCCATTACCTTCTGATCTACTCTGATGGAAACTTTGTCTCCGTTAATTGTCATTACTTTTGATTTATTTACATTTATTTGAAGCCCATATTTCGCACTCGCTTGTTCCACTCTGCTTACTAGTTCTTGAAGTTCCTGTGCGCTCGATGCCAGCAAAACCACATCGTCTGCATACCTTAGATTATTAATGGTTAGTCCACCAACTTTGCATCCCCTTTGAACCCTTCCAAAGCCACACGCATTATCATTTCTGCTATTATATTAAACAGACGTGGGGATATTATACAACCTTGTCTCACGCCCTTTTTATTTTGAACCATTCTGTGACTGTTCCCATTATTCGTATGGCACCTTTTTGGTTTTTGTACAAATTTGTTAGTAGTTGAACCAGATGTGCCGGAAAGCCCATCTCCAACATTATATACCATAATTTTTCATGAGGTACAGAGTCAAATGCTTTTGTATAGTCTATAAAGCAGATGTACAGTGGCTGCTGGAATTCTTTTGCCTTTTCCATTATTATTCTTAAATTTGTTATGTGATCCCTTGTGCCACGTCCTTTTCTGAAGCCTGCTTGCTCTATTGCAATCTCCTCCTCCATTTTGTTGTCTATCCTTTCCAAAATGACTCGTAGCAATATCTTACTAATGTGTGATATCAGGGCTATAGTTCTATAATTCGTGCATTCGTTTTTGTCTCCTTTCTTTGGTAACGGTATAAATATTGATTTCAGCCAATCGCTTGGCCACTCACCCGTCTCCCAAATTCTAACACATAATTTGTGCATAATTGTGATTGCCTCATCTTTTCCCAATTTGAGTAATTCAATTGGTATGTCATCCGCTCCCGCAGCTTTCCTGTTGGCAGTTCTTGATATTGCCTTTTCTATTTCTGACTTTAAAGGAGGTGGTTCCTTTTCCCATGTATATGCCTCTGGCATGGATGTTTCTGACTTTTCCTCCTCTGAGCTAAATAATTCCGTTCCATACTCTTCCCATCTTTTCAATATCGCTGCTTTCTCTCCCAACATAATCCCTTCTTTTGATTTGATGCAACATGTTTGAGGCGCAAAGGTTTTTGTAAGCTCCTTTAGCGTTTTAAACACTCCCCTGCTATTTCCTTTTATCGAGTCTTCCTCTAATTCTTCGTGATAGTACTAGTTGATTAATTATTTGAGCGACTTCGGTGTAATTAGGATGAAACTGAGCTGTCTTGCACAAACACCGTTAACATTTTGAAAATTGCCGTTAAAACAACATGGCTGCCGTTTGAATATATTTCTATTGCAACGTTTCTTAGTTGTATTTCTGAGTTGGAGCTTTTGACTTTAGCCATGCTCAACTACTCGTCCATCGACATCAAGTTGCTGAATTGCTCTCCCGGTGATCGACCCCCTCTATGCGTCGTCGACTGTCTGATCGAACTAGGCATATTCAGAGTTCATGGGAATCCGCGCTGGGCTCGTCGTCATCGCGGTAGGAGGGCAGGTCGAAGACGCCCCCGACCGACTCTGGAACAGGCGGCTAGTGGAGCATTTATATACACTGCCTACTCGGATCGGAGGCCACCTATGCGAACGGCACCTAGGCAGCAGTCAGTCCTTTCCGTTCGAACTCTTCGACACACGTTGCAGAGTCCCCCGTCTTCAGTAGGATGGATTCCCTTGTCCCAAATTCGTTACTCTGGTGAGCAGCTACGTGATTTGCGTTTAACGAATCCGGTCATTTCACAATCCGTTCGTAAGACACTGTTCAAACTTCACATTTGGCGACCACATCGCCTTGAGTTATCCGTGTCGTGCCTAGATGAGTCCCAGGCCACTCGTGGAGTGCGTGTGAAAAACTGTTTCCGACTGGGAACGTGGAAGGTACGTTCTATAAGGAGCAAGTATACGGCGGTCATGAATGAAATTGTCTCTAAAGAATTTGACGTCCTTATCGTCACCGAATCATGGCATGAACGGTCATCCGATGTTGCAGTTTGTAATGCTGCACCACCAGGCTACACTTTTCAAAGCCAAGCACGATCTGCTTCTCGAGGCACAATTGGTCAAAACTGTGACTCAAGAGGGGGTGGTATCGTAGTATACCATCGTGCTGCTTATAAAGCAAAACAAGTCGACATCAATGTTACCACGATTACCTTTGAGTCAATGTGCCTGACATTTTCTACGCCAGATGGCCCTTGCACTGTTCTTTCCATCTATCGGCCAGGTTCACAGCCTGTTACAAGTGAATTTTTCAGTGAACTGGAGCAGTGTCTGGAGCAATTAGCCATATTCAATTCGCATGTGATAGTGGCTGGAGATTTTAATATTCATATGGAAAGACCTTCTTTGCCGGATGTTAAAACTCTTAATGCTATCCTTCATTAATTTGGGCTCGTACAACTGGTCAATGAGTCAACTCACATCAATGGAGGATGTTTGGATCTTATTATCACTCGTGAGGATGTTCCTGCATCTGATATTCAAATATGCACGCCTGCAATATCAGATCATGGCCTTGTCTCGGCATCCTTTCCGCTTCCTTTCAGCAAGCCTGTCTACATCGTCAGGAATGTGCGTAACTGGAAAAAGTTCGACAGTGAAGCATTTTGCCAAGGCCTTCAATCAAGCCCTTTGTGCCAAAACCTAGAAGACCTTGCCTCTGCTTCTGTGAGTACACTGTTTGAACTATACGATTCAACAACAAGACGGTTACTTGATGATCTCCTTCCAGTACGCAAGGTTAAGATTCGTCATAAACCTCTGTCACCATGGTTTGACGCAGAATGCAGAACATTTCGACGTCGTGTTAGGAAGTGTGAGCGGAAATTCAGACGAACAAAGAACCCGGATGACCGTCGTGAGACTGTACTTATGATCAGGGACATGCATAAATTTTTTCGTGACAAAGAAAGAAACTACTGGGAGTGTCAAATTTCACGTAATGCTCACTCTTCTCGTAGACTCTGGAAAACATTCAATGATATTCTCGGTCGTACAAAGCCTTCGAATTCACAACTGAATGCGGATTTATCGTTTACTGCAAATCAGTTCGTGGATTATTTGATATCTAAAGTTCGTCGTGTGAGGGATGCTACAGCTGGGTCGCAGCCGCCAGAGTTTACAACCACAGATATTTGTCTACAGGACTTTGATGAAGTTACGTTGGATGTTCTTCGACGTGTCATCCTCTCTATGCCTACGAAAACCTGTGAACTCGATCCGATTCCGACTTTTATTGTGCATGACTATATTGACTGTTTCTTGCCTTTTTTAACGTTGCTCTGCAAAAGGTCTCTTAAAGAAGCCTGCCTACCTGTATTGCAGAAACTGGCAATAGTTAAGCCTAGGCTTAAGCAAACTGGCCTTGATGAGTCTGAAATGTTAAGTTATCGCCCTATCTCAAACCTCAGTTTCTTATCTAAGGTTCTTGAGAAGGTTGTCACTCTTCAGCTGCTTCCATATCTCGAGGCTAATGATTTGCTGCCGAAATACCAGTCTGGTTTCCGTGCCTCACACTCCACTGAAACGCTTCTCTTGCATCTTCTCTCAGATCTCTATAGGGCCATCGATCGGTCAGAAGTCACTCTTCTTGCCAAACTCAGAGCTGCTTTTGACACTGTTGACCATGATATTCTTCTACAGCGCCTCTCTGTCTCATTTGGAGTCTCTGGTCTTCCTGGTTACTTCCAGGCTTCCTGCCTGGTTACAATCCTATCTCTCTGAACGCCGCATGATTGCATCACTTGATTCTTCCTACTCCCGTGAAGTGCCAGTCACTTGTGGAGTCCCTCAGGGTTCGGTCCTTGGGCCGCTTCTGTATATACTTTATACTGCTGATGTTACACGCTTGTTTGCACCATATAAATTTAAAACACATATGTACGCTGATGATATTCAGGCCTATTCACATTCCAGCCCCACTAATGCGCTGCAGATCACTCGTGAATTTGTTGAAGCCTCTGACTTACTTCATTCATGGATGCACTCAAATCGTCTTTTACTTAATCCAGCTAAAACTCAGCTCATCTGGTTTGGTACTCGAGGTCAGCTCTTAAAAATTGATCATATGTCTGTGCAGTCTGCCTTCCCCGGCCTCTCTATCTCCTCCTCTGTCCGTGATCTTGGTATAATTATTGAATCTGAGTTAACCTTTATGGATCATATTAACTCACTTTGTCGCAGTTGCTTCTATCATCTCCGCCAGCTTAGAGTGATTCGACGTACACTAGACATGCCATCTGCTTCTACTTTGATTCATGCATTTATTTGCTCAAGGCTTGACTACTGTGGTTCACTTTTCGCTGGTCTTCCATCGGTGCGACTTGATAAACTCCAGATGGTTCTTCGTTCAGCAGCCAGGGTGAGTGCTGGTGTCACAAGACGTGATCACATTAGTGATTATATGACGTCTATTTTACACTGGCTGCCTTATCCTGCTCGAGTTGAGTTCCGTGCGTTGAGAGCAGATGCACTCTCTCTTTTTGGTGCCACTTCATCTTACCTTTCAGATATACTTCATCCTCTTAGCTCTATCCCTGGTCGGCCATGTCTTCGGTCCACAACCAACGGTCTTCTCAGTGTGCCCCAAGCACGAACCTCCTTGTTCCTGAAGCGAGGTTTTGAATCAGTTCACCCTATCCTTTGGAATGCTCTTGACGCCAGTATGCGTGGCTTAGCAACTCCTAATTCTATGGCCCTCTTTTTGAAACGACTTAAAACTTATCTCTTTGTCAATATACAGTAATTTGCTGTGAGAGCGCTTCTGAGTGATCTTTCAGAAGAGGCGCTATACAAATATTTTGTTACATTACATTACATTACAAGTATAAATGAACAATAAGGAAAACGAGGTAGACCAACTGGTGTGGGAATAGTCTGCCCGTTGTTCCAATTAAATATTAACTGTGACATTTACTTGTCAAATAATGTGGTCCGCGAACTAAGCTGGGAACAATGTAGGGGTCCGCAGTCCAAAGAGTTTGGGAACCTCTGATCTAGTAGATCGAGGTTGTTGTGGAATTATTATTATTATTATTATTATTATTATTATTATTATTATTATTATTATTATTATTATTATTATTATTATTATTATTATTATTATTATTATTATTATTATTATTATTATTAGACAATTTACAAGTAGTGCAGTTAGCATAGTGAAGACTAAAGTAAAAAGCGCTTAACAATGAACATTATAAGCTATATTAAACATATGCGTCTTAAGGCACTTGATAAACAAATCAGAGGAGGTCACAATTGTCACGCTCTTCGGCAGAGAGTTCCACAGACTCGGATTGCCAGATTATCAGATTTCTCAGGTAGACTGGTTTAGATGTATGAAGTGAGTTATAAGTCATCGATATTATTTTATATTAAACT
The DNA here is from genome assembly GCA_018105865.1 of Metaphire vulgaris. Classification (NCBI taxonomy): domain Eukaryota; kingdom Metazoa; phylum Annelida; class Clitellata; order Crassiclitellata; family Megascolecidae; genus Metaphire; species Metaphire vulgaris. The sequence continues at coordinate 8,609,161 of CM030833.1, read as the reverse complement.
CGTCCTGCTATTTTGATCCAGTGGAAAGATTTGAGTAATGGCGTAAAGTGGCAGAATTTAGGTGATTTAGTTACTGCAAGAGCTAAGGCATTTTAAATCGATTGGAGTTTACATATGGAATCCTTTGGAATATTTGGAAGTAAGTTGCAGTAGTCTAACTTAGAGTGAACTATTCAAGTGGCAATAGTGGAAGCAGTTTGAATATCAAGATAGAGACGAAGGCGACGTAGATCATGAATCATTATTATTATTATTATTATTATTATTATTATTATTATTATTATTATTATTATTATTATTATTATTATTATTATTATTATTATTATTATTATTATTATTATTATTATTATTATTATTATTATTATTATTATTATTATTATTATTATTATTATTATATAAAGACAGTTACTAATTATTTAAATCGATTTCCGGTGCTCATCTCAAAATTAAGTCCCAGTTGCTATTATGTGTGAATGGATTATTATTATTATTAACTATTAATTATATATTAACTAATTTAATTAAAGTTTCTGCGTCGATGTCGCAATAGCAGTGATACGTTCTGCTATATCTATGGAGAGTTTACGTTGAAATCACAGAAGCGGAGTATGACAGCAATCATAAAGAAAGGATATGAGTTATACTTTGGATGCAAAATTGGCGACCAGGACAAAGTATGGGCACCTCATATATGTTGTTCATCTTGTGCTACCAGTCTGCGATCTTGGCTGGCAGGTAAGCGTCCATTCATGCCATTCGCCATACCAATTATATGGAGGGAGCAGAATAATCATGTTGCTATTTCTGCATGACGAATGTTACAGGAAAATTCCTTCAAAGAATAGGAAGTATATTGAGTATCCTAACCTTGCCTCGGCAATGAGACCAGTTCCACACGACGAGAGTCTTCCTGTTCCAACCCCCCCGAGTTTTGGAGGACGAGGATGAGTATGCAGAGACAGATGAAATGCTGTAGATAGTTGATGATTCAGCTACGGAAGACCCAGAGTTTGAGCCATCGACATCCAGCAATCCTCATTTGATTTCTCAGGCAGAGCTCAATGATCTGGTCAGAGACTTAGATTTGTCAACAAATCAAGCAGAATTGCTTGCAGATTGCAGAACTGCTCTCTCCAGGTACAAAAATTTCACTATTTCGTAAACGGCATGAAGACTTGACTCGATTCTTCAAAAAAATTGACAGTCTTACTTTTTGCATTGACATTGATGGATTGCTTTCTGCTTTCGGCTGTAAGCACAATCCATCCGAATGGCGACTTTTTGAATCCGAAGAACATTTATCTCACACCTTTGCACATCAAACTTGGGTTAATGAAAAACTTTGTCAAAGCAATGAACAAAGAAAGTGAAGCCTTTACATACTTACGACAGAGGTTTCCACGCACCAGTGATGCTAAAATAAAAGAAGGCGTTTTTGTTGGCCCACAGATTCGAGAGATGCTCAAGGACAGTCACTTTGAGGGCCTTCTGCAGGGTGCCGAGCAAGTGGCCTGGACAGCCTTCAGGGATGTTGTTGCTAACTTTCTGGGCAACTACAAGGCGCCAAACTATGTTGAACAAGTTGGAAATCTGCTACAAGCTTACAAGGCAATGAAATGCAACATGTCACTGAAGATACACTTCCTTCATTCTCACTTGGACTTCTTCCCGGACAATCTAGGCGCCGTCAGTGATGAACATGCATAGTGAAAGATTTCACAAAGACATTGCCAGCATCGAGAAACGCTACCAGGGAAAGTGGAGTCCGTCTATGCTCGGAGTTGGTCACTGATACGTGAAGCACAGGACAGTGAATACAAGCGAAAATCTACAGCAAAACATTTCTAATTTTCTCATGTCTTGTCATTATTGCCTAGATCCTTCTGTAGGATTATGTTGCAGAAGACGTTACAATACTAAATGCTAAATTGTCGATTCTTAAAAACTTTACGTGATACAGAAATTCTAATTACATATTTGTGTTAAGCAAGTCAAAATCTATTAGTTTCACCAAAATTTGTAGAGGAAACAAAAACTTGCATAAAATTTGTTGAAAAGTGTAATAATGTATCATCATTTGCGTAACGTCTCTTATATTTCTGCTCAGCGACTTTCGTTTCCCGAACCCGTACTTTCTGTTGCAAATCCTAAACTGAGGTTTCCTCTTTACTTTGCCGATGCCAACGGCAACTGGAAATGACAGTATAGAATAAAAGTCAATGTCCAAGACATGATTGTGATTGTGGATTGGAAAAATTAAACGTCGTTCCTTCTCAACAGGGCAAATTTTATTCAGACTCGAGAAAGCCTTTTTAATAGACAGTAATAACTCTGGTGATAGTTTGGTAATAACCCAAGTAAAGTCAATTTTTAGCAACTTTCTCGGTGGGAACGCTGCAAGAAAATTCTTAGGTTTTAAATGGTTTTAAAGGAAATATAATGAATGACTGAGCTATCGACTGTAACATTCTTGCTCCACCATGAATCACTGTGCTCTTGGGATATTTGCAGTATAAAAGATGACAGAAAGAGTCAAGTTTCAGTGAGAGAAGAAATGGTTAAAACAAGCCTAAAATACCACGCATATTGGGTGGTCTTTCCCGTTTGGGAAATACTATTTAATGACGTATATCCCGTGATATTAGAACGGAGATAACCGTACTACTTAACGATCAAGAATTGGTAAAACTATAAAATTGTCATGTATAAACGGGCGATGACCCGTGTTAGACAATGTTGATGTCATTTATAGCATATTAAAACATAGACCAACAACATCATTACCAATCACATCTAAGTGGATAAATATGTAAAACAGCAATTTAAAAAGTCTTATCATACTTTCTGTTGCGAATCATAAAGTGAGGTTTCCTCCTTACTTTGCTGATGTCAACTAGAAACGACAGCATAAAATCAAATTCAAGGTCCAAGACATGATTGTGAATGACGTCATGAAGTGTACCCCTAATGCTCCCTTCCATCACAATACAAACATTCGGGACGTCTTGACAAATTCCGATGAACCGTGCAAGATTCCCGTTATTAATCGCACGCATCTGCAAATCGAAAAAGTAGCAAACATTGTAAACATTCTATTTAACGCTAAATAACATTGTAGCAAAACTTGGCACCATATGACCATCTGACTGATCTCTGGAATGACCTGGTCTTCTGGATTTTGAAGTATCATCGACTGATACCCTTGAGTATTAGAACTGATGCTATAGAAGTGCATAATAATAATAATAATAATAATAATAATAATAATAATAATAATAATAATAATAATAATAATAATAATAATAATAATAATAATAATAATAATAATTGGAAGAGATATAAAGTCGTCCATTGTTTCTTGTTTTTTTTGCCAGTGATTATACGGCTCTACTGGCGAAATATGTACCGCGAATATTGTGTCGTGAATATATATATAAAGAATAGCACACAGAAAATATCCGCATGGCATTAAAACGAGGCTGCTCCACTTTTAAAAATTATCTGCAAAACACTTGGTTTAGGCAAAAATCATGCGCGGATGTTGTGGCGAGTCTGGCGGCCCCGGCTCACGATCTCGTCGCGCGGCCGGTAATTGGGCGGCTCCCTCGCCCGCTCGGTTTCCCGATCGCCTTCCGCCGTCGACTCTGCCTGATCGACGGCATTTGTTTCACTTCCCACTTCACGACCATGAAACGTGGTTTCAGGTTTGCCGCGGTTTCAGGGCAAGTCGCATACTGAGGATGACCGCACCTCAGCGCCCCTCGCCTGATGTCTCCGTTCGTTTCCGTCCTGGCTCGGGCCTCTTCCTTTTAAGACACTTTAACTGGCTTCTCTTATCGCTGGCCACCGCTTGGCCTCAAGAGCGCGCACTTGATTCTTGATACTGTCTTCATCAGCGGCTTCACTCACGACAATGATTCCCGTGCCTTGCTGGACGGCGGTCCACTCTCTTCCTTTGCTTATAACCAGCTTATTCCGGTTCACTTTTAGACAGCTGGGTGTCTGTCTCTCAGCGGCTTCACCACACGCCGTTGTATACCGCGCCTGAACCGTTGAGAAAGAGAGTGGACGGCGGTCCACTCTCTTTCTCAACGGTCCTAGCGCCTTTAAGACAGGCGAGTTTCTGTCTCCTTCCTTGACTCGTCTTCGCACTCACTGGTGTGACCGTATGTGGGCAGTGGCGGCTCCACCGGGGGGCCAGGGGGGCCCCTATTGAGAGCCTGGCCCCCCAGTGGCCCCCCAGTTGGGATCCTATACTTAATGCTACATACATTAAACAACAAATGGTTGGCCCCCATGATTGAAGTTGCCCCCAACGGCCCCCCACTTGCCAAATCCTAGAGCCGCCACTGTATGTGGGCGCTTTTAATTACTGCTAAGATTCACTGACAATGCGCTGAGACTCCGTCGTCAATACCTGCCTTACAAAGACACGAACGCAAATTCCTTTAAAGACACGAACGCAAATTCCTTTTTATTTGCTTTATTTATTACTTATTTATTTATTAACAAGCCAAATAACCAACCAGACAACAATGGCAACCAAGGACAACTTCGGACAAAGACATCAGCTAACGACACCCCCGATCGTCAAAATAACTAGCTCCTCAATGAGAGTAATCGGTAACTCTTAATCCGACTTTTGTATGAAGCAACACGCATAAACACTTTTAACTTCCTCGAAGCAAAATCCACTTATTATAACCGTGCTTTTCAACTATCTCTCCACGATAATAACGACAATGCCGAGAATACTACAGCTCATTCACATAAAAGAAAAAATTGTATAGGTATCACGACAATTCGTCTACAGAAGTTATGTCTATTTTCTTGTACCATTTCCTTATATGCGTGTCGAAGCTGCATCAATGTTGCAGCTGTATTGATGTATACCTTTTTGAGGCAGAACATCACAAGTTCGTGAAATTCATCACGTCTCGAAGTGAATTCTCCTACAGTCTAGACCAAGCCATAAATTCTATCAAGAACATATGCGTATATTCTAATACTCGTTGACGCTTCAAATGAAGAAGGAACATCCGGTGACAACGCCCTGGTTAAGAAAGAAGGAACCACACACGCAAACGTATGCGCTTGCACTCTAAAAAGCATTTTTAAATCCCAATTTATCGCTTTAAAAGACTCATCTTTCAAAACGAATTATGACCGGAATTCTTAGATCCTATTTAAGGCCATTTAAACACCGCGGTTACAGCGCCCGTCTGTTCAGAACTTCAGACACTAAAAAATGGTGTCTGGCACCTACCACCTAAAAAACGAAAACAGGGGACCCACTCTGCCAATTGTGATTAAATGTTCTCCAATCAGCACTACAATTAGCAGGGCCTGTAAAGACTTAGTCAAATGGCTTACATGTTTTGCAAAAATTACACACATATTCAATGTCTCTAATATTCCCAAACACAGACTGACCATACAAACTATCCAGAAATTTAGCATACCGATTACTAACAATCTGAAGTGATTGTTAGTAATCGGTATGCTAAATTTCTGGATCAATTTTATAAATAGTTCGTATTACAGTGATATATTGCCTAGTACCAACGCCCAAAATCTTGGATAAGCACGTATTAATACAGTTGTTCAACAAATTCATGTCTAGTTTTATTACGTGCAGTTGCTTCAACAGCATACATAAGCATTGGTAGACAAAACGACTTAAATAACTCGACAGTCACCAGCTCAGAGTTTGATGCTTTTGATCTGTAATAAATACTATTAAATGCCCGAAAATATTTGAGTTTCATATGCTCATATGTACACTTAAATTTCTTTGCAGCAATTATGTTAACCCATAGATACTTAATTGAAGTGACAAAGTTCAATATACAGCCATTAACCTTAAGAGGGGAGCATCACACATCCCACCTCTGCCCAATTCTCATGGCAATAGATTTTGTGGCATTAACTAGCCCATCAAAAGCATCAGCATATCTACTACAAATGTCTAACATCTTCTGTAAAGCAATAACTGAATGATTTAGCAGTAAAATATCATCTGCATATGCTAAACAACCAAAACCCTTTGATTTCACAGCCAATATCAGAGTCTCTAAGCCTGTCAATCAATTCATCTATATACACAGCAAACAAGGCAGGCGACAGCAAACCTTCCTGTCGAAACCCTGCGTGAATTACAAAGCATGTAGATAAAGCACTACTCCATCTAACAACATTATTACATTTACTAAACTAGTTGAGTTTTCAGCTTTTACTAAACCAATCGAAAAGAATTGAAATTATACACCTTGGAAATTTGCGTTTCATTAATAAACACATTAAACCATAATGATTAACTCGATCAAAAGCCTTCGAAATATCTAGAGCACAGAGAGAAACTGTAGACTCTTAACTGGTAATGATGAGTCACGGTAAGTCGCAGCATTTGAATAGCATGCTTGCAACTAGAGTTTGCCTTAAACCCAAATTGGAACTGATCTGATTCTAATTGATCGTCTACCGCAGTGTCTCGCAAACTTTTTACCTCGCGGCACACTAAACAGAACAAATTTTTTTCACGGCACATTCTTCATAAAATTACAAAACCAACCAACAATTTATTAAATTGAGTGTTCTTTATTAAGGAACTGCCGGGTCTGCAGTCACATATAATGATATGTAGATGTAACAAACGCGAAAGTAACGTTCATAGACTGTAGATTTTCGCCGTTGTTTTCCTTAGTGTCGTTTTCACCTTGCATTTTCTCAGATCTTGCCAAAAATTTATCCATTTCAAATTTCATAGGGCTAAATCTCGGTAAAAGCATCAAATTCAACTGTTACTATACTTATAGTTACCCTACTATTGCAACATCTCAACACATGCAATGTAATAATTTCAAAACGGTAATTGGGTCAAATGTATCCTTGCGCGCTCAGACGCTGTTGTTTTTACATTGTAAAGGTCGCAAGGACGGTGACGTCAACGAAAGACGTTAATTTCTGGCAGTTGTATCGTTGCGCGCGCAACGTTATATAAAAAAATGGATGTCCGATATATTGTACTGTAGGCTGTGCCGCAGGCTGGTGTGAGGTTCTATATATGACGCCATTTTTACACTTGCTCATCCGGCAAAATTTTTAGGAAGGGAACAAAAAAATTAAAATAATAGTAAAATTCTGAAATTCTTTCACGGCACAGCTGGAATCTCTAGCGGCACACTAGTGTGCCGCGGCACACAGTTTGCGAGACACTGGTCTACCGACTCTATTAATGACAATTAAAAAATTTTGCTTATCACTGAGCTAAGAGTGAAGTCTCTATAGTTACTACTGTTAATCACAGCACCCTCCATATTTTTAACAAGGGGTATGACAATGCCTTTTCCAAAATTGGTGGGCACTATGCCGTACTCAATCATAGGTTTGAATAGTAAAGACAGCAAAACAACGACAATTGTATGAGAATAAGCAATATGCTCAGCTGACAGACCATTATAGCCAGCAGCTTTGCCTCGCTTTAACTTTCTAATGTAGTTCTCAATGGTTTCAACCGTTATCCTATTAATATCCAGACTTTCACCAGTATACTCCCGAAACAGATGTTTGAACTTATCTTTTAGTAAATGATCACGATCTCTCGAGTTAGGTGTGCAAACCTTCTGAAGATATCGCGAAAACTCTCAGCGGTGTGTCTATCAGATGACTCACCATCGATGACTGTAGAAGATTTATTTCTGCCAAATTTACCGTGTCATGACTTCCAAAATGTGTGAATATCTTTAGTGACTAATGCATCATTCAAACTATCTGAAAAACATTGTTTTTCATCTTTTCGCTTATTCTCGATGGCATTTTTATACAGTAATTTGTCCTTAGTCATATCATTAAAATATTTCCCCGACCTGGGTTTTCCTATAACTTTCCAACTATTAAATGATTTAATGGCATTATCTTTTCGGAGATCTAATTCAGCATCCCACCAGAACTTATAAAAGTCAGTTTGTGCTTCGGGATAGCTGTTTTAGAAAGAGAGTTGACAATATTATTATAGAAGTTATCAATAGCGAGAGCACATTGTTACTGAGTCAACATTTCTTGTGTACTGCCAAACAAGTTAAATGGTACAAAATGCATCGAAAGCAAAATTCTCGACATCTCATAGTAGTCATTAAGATTTGCTTTATCCCATCGCAAACTAGTCTTCGAAAGTGCACTTATCCTGAAGTCAGAACCTTGTGTTAATTTAAACATGGAAATAATTGTTAACTCTTTAATTTTCGCAGTTATTTTCTATATGATGATTTAATGTTGAATGATTATGGAACATTATTGGATTAATGATCCTTAACTGATTATATACTTGACTAATATGGTTTCTTAATGTCAATTTTTCTATCTGCTAGTAACTTGAGAAAGAGGCAATGCTTAGGCCTACTTTACTGGAACGTACTGACTAATACTGATGTTGTTTTTAACTTGTTTGTTATTATTAGACTTTCCTATCTATAATATTAAGATCCTTGCTCTGTATGTCTGTCACCTTCAAGCGTTCTGATTGGCTGGCTGTGTGAGCGTTCTCATTGGTTGGCTGTGTGACGTTTTCATTCGTTACCTTCAAGTGTTCTGATTGGTTGGCTGGGTGAGCGTTCTGATTGGTCGTTCTGGAACCTTAGGCGAGTTCGATTCGCGAAGCGAACGCTTCGCGAAGCGAACGGCCACGCGAAGCGAACGGCCACGCGAAGCGAACGGCCACGCGAAGCGTTTGACGTTGCAGCGTCATAATGTGTACAAACGTCGCGATGCGTTGGTGGGCGAATCGAAGACGACGTTGCTACCCGAATCGAAGACGACGTTGCTATTGGAAACTTCGAAGAAGCGTTTGACGAAGCGTACGTTCAATTGTTCATTGCAGCGTCATAATGTGTACAACGTCGCGATGCGTTGGTGGGCGTAGCTTGAGGAAGTTGCGCAATTTTAACGTACACAAAAAATACGTGTACAGCGTCACAAATGGTCACGTTGCGTGATTTTAGCGTACATAGGCCTAATTGTTACGTGGCGCAAAGCTTGGCTAGGTAGCGTATGTACATCATTGAAACGTTGTTCAGCATTAATTCAATGATTGGGTTTTAGTATTATCCTGCACCGCGAGCGAAGCGAGCATCTTTCTAGTTATTTCTTTAAATCAAGTCAATACTTAATATTATATTCGATCCTTTGTACCTAATAGCTATATGATACTTAGTCATTCTCCCATCATATATTATATTTCTCTCTAATTTGTGATAAATTTAAACTACTGCATTATGATTTAATTATCGTGGATCAATTATGTTCTCTGAGTCTGTTTACCTTAACTAATATTCTGATTTTTAGTTGTTAGTTAGATAAGTCTAGTTAAAATTTAGTGCGAATATTTTAGTTCTTTTCTTTCTTTTATTATATTTAAATTGAAATTATGAGTTTAACTAATAATGAATCAAATGTCTTTAAACTAACGAAATTTTGTGAAAGTAAATTAAGTGAACATGAATGGAATTCTGATCCTGACCTGAACTACTTTACGAAATTAAACTTACCTATAAGTGACTACTATGAGCTTGAAAATATAAATGAATTTTTAAACCTATAAAATAACCAACCATTTAATATAATCCACTGCAACTGTAGAAGTGTATTCAATAAATTAAATGAATTAAATCTATTAGCTGAATTAATTAAATTTAATATAATAGCATTAACTGAAACGTGGCTTGAATCAGAATTAGCCCAAATCATGAATATTAAAGATTTTAAATTTTAATATAAATCAAGAAAAAACTCCATGCGAGGAGGAGTAGGTTTTTAAATAAATAACTCAATTCAATATAAGGTTATTGAACCATATACCCCTGAAATCCATAACTTTGAATACTTAGCTTTAAAAATTTAACTTGAAAAAATGTAAAATATTATATATAGATATATAGACCACCAGGTTTGCCTATAACTGATTTTACTACTGAACTTGAATTATTCGTTAATAACAACTTTCAAAAATGAATTTAATTATTATTCAGAGAAATTTAAAAATTGTAATGATTCCAATACTAAAATGTTGAAATTAATAAATAATATCCTAAATAAAAATGAAAATAAAAATACTGAAATGTTACTAAAAAATCAATGTTAAATTAGCTCAGTACCAGAAATATTTCACAGATGTAGGATCCAATATTGCATCTCAAATCCAACCACCAACTAGTAATATAACATTTAATGAAACCATAATTAATAATCCCAAAAATTATTCCTTTCAAATTGTTCCAACTACACCTGTTGAAATAATAGATATAATAAAACATTTTTAAAATAAAAATTCTTCAGGCTCTGACCATATAAACCAAAAAACTGTAATTAAATCTGCTGAATATATAGCTGATATCTTCTCGGACATTGTAAATTCCTCGTTTGCAACTCTGCAGAAATAAAAATATCTAGGATCACTCCAATATTTAAACCTGGATCGAGAACACTTGAAGCAAACTATAGACCTATATATAATCTCCCAACTTTCTCAAAGATTTTCGAAAAATTAATGTTTAACAGAATAATTAATTACTTAGATGAATATGAAATGTTATCTTTATTTCAATTTGGCCTTAGACCAAAAAACTCAACTTATATGCCTATATTAAATCTAATTGATAAAATAACATCAAATTTTGAAACTAAAAAACATACAATAGGAATCTTTTTAGATCTCACTAAGGCTTTCGATGTGATAGACCATGACATTTTACTTTAAAAAATTATCTTATTATGGATTTAATGGGCTTTCAAATACCTGGTTTTCCAACTACGTGACTAATCGTAAACAATTCACTGAGGTAAACAATTTAAAATTTGATTATAAAGATATAAAATATGGAGTCCCTCAAGGTTCCATATTAGGACCTCTCCTAATAATTATATTTATTAATGATCTCCCAAATATCTCTACTTTCTTTGATTATTTAATATTTGCTGATGATAGAAATATTTTAGCTAGTCATGAAGACTTTACTGAATTAATTAACCGTACTAACATTGAATTTATAAAAATATCTGAATGGTTTAAATTAAATAAACCGGCCATCAATCTTACCAAAACCATCTATGTATATTTTTATTCTAAAAACAGAAGTATCCCGACAAATTTGAGGCAAATAGCAATGGATGATAAAATTATATCACAAACATCCTCTACAAAATTCCTGGGAATAATAGTAGATCAAAACCTAAACTTTAAAGAAAGCTCAAATATACTAGCTCATAAAATATCCAAAAAATTAAATATAATTAAACATATTAAAAGATTTCTTAACACTAATGCTCTGCAAAAACTATATTACAACTTAATACATCCACATTTCATTTATGGTAATATTACTTGGGGAAATAATTATAAAACAATAACAAAAAAAATCCAGATTTTACTAAATAAATCAGGTTAATTTTTAAATATCATGATTATATTAACACAACAAATCTATTTAATAGACATAATATTTTTAAAATTTAAAATATTCATAAATATCAAGCATAAATTTTCATATTTAAATTCCTCAACAAACAAACTCCTACCTCCATTCTTCTACTCAAAGTATTTTCTTGACAAAACCAATATATCTTATGTCAAATCAATTAGAAACAATAATAACCTCCATATCCTCTTTGCCTCATCAAAAACTAGACTATTTACTATTAAATTTTCAGGTCCAAAAATTTTGAATAAACTACCCTCCAACATTAAGAATTATAATAATCTTTCTTTATTTCAATCTAATGTTAAAAATTCCTTATACTAAATCAAGTATGATAACTTAAACCAAATTAACTGATTTAACTCTAACTGATATAAATGGATTTTTATTTACTCTTATATATATATATATATATATATATATATATATATATATATATATATATATATATATATATACATATTACTTTCAACATCACTTCTACATCTAACTTACACTTACCTACACATACGCTATAGTCACTCATAATTATTTTTATGCCATTCAACTATAACTTCAAATTGGGATAACCACCTTACGGGATTCTTTTCCCTTTTATCATTTTATTAAATTTATTCAAAACTCATTTTATTCTAATCAACATTTGATCAGCTAATTACTTTCTATCGCTAAATTATAAACACAACTGTTTACGTACTAAATAATCTGTATTCTAGTTTAATTTTGATTCCTTTCTAGTATAAGTTAGTTAAGTTTCTTGCGTCTCTATGTATTTTTGTTTATGATGCTGGCCGCGAAATAAATAAAATGTTTATGTCTAAAAAAAGAATGAAAATCAATTTAAAGAAGACAAAGGCAATGATAATCAGTAGACACGGTGAAGTGAGAAAAATCATTGATGGAGTGGAAATAGAACAGATAGAAGAATTCTGCTATCTTGTAAGCCTGTTTGATACAAAAGCCAAGTGTCATGAAGAAATAAAGAGAATTATTATTATTATTATTATTATTATTATTATTATTATTATTATTATTATTATTATTATTATTATTATTATTATTTTTATTATTTTTTAAATTTATTTTTTTAAACTGCCAATTTATGGTGCGCCATATTACCAAAATGTCAAGAGCAAGGGCACATTACAGAGTAAAATAAAAATAAATAAGACGGGGGTGGAACCACCAATTGAGAACGGCTGCTTGATCGAAGCTGCGAGCGCCGATCAGAGTCGCCAGAATTCCCCGTCTACGACAGCAAAATTTGGGGATCGGTCTGTTTCGAGGGGCAACCCTTTGCTTTGGAACTCCCTGCCGGCGGACGTGACTAGGGTGACATCTCCTGAACTGTTCACTAGGAACCTTAAAACATATTTATTTAATATCTCCTATTAGGGACATTTGTAAAGCGCTCTTGACTTTAGCCTTCGCTATGCGTATTGCGCTATATGAAATTGTAAGAATTAATAATAATAATAATAATTTGCCATTTTAGTGTCTGTCTCAATTCCAGCCTCCCCAGCGCTTTTAATCATTTAAATGACAATGTTATCAGATCCTGCTGATTTGCTGTTCTTCATTCGTCATAGTGTTTTCTTGACTTCTTGTTATATTGTTGGGCCTAGACTGTCATTCAAGAATTTTATCTTTTCTTTTCTGTTGTCATCATACAGTTCTTCTACATATTCTTTCCACCTTTCTCTGATCTGCTCTTCCCCAATTAGTATTGTGTCATCCTTTATCATTATGCTATGTCCCTTGTGTGTTTACCACTTTCCTTCTAGTTGTTTAATTTTCTTGTGGTAATGTTGTGTGTCTGTTCTTTTGTGATGTTCTAACTCTTTGCATTGCTAATTTAGCCACTTTTCTTTTGTCTATCTGCATTTCCTTCTGATCTCTTTGCTAGGTTTCTGATATTCTATAGTGTTTGTCAGTTTTGTCAGTTTTGTCTCTTTTCTTCATTATCTCCATGATTTCCACTGTCATCCATTGTTGGTTGCCTCTGTTTCCTTCCTTATGTACTTCCCTCAATTACTGTCCCGAGTTCCTCTTAGTACGTGTCCAATCCAGTTCCTCTGTCTTTTTCTGATGATGCTGATTATCGATCTTTGTTCGTCCACCATTTTATTATATATATATATATATATATATATATATATATATATATATATATATATATATACATCCGAAAAATCGAAAAATTAGTAAGTCTACCGTACACTATTTTTGTTTGTTCACGTGTGAGACATTGACATAGACCTAGGGTTCCCAGATCTCCCGTATTTTACGGGAGCCTCCCGTATTTCAGCCTAAGTCCTCCCGAACGGATGCCACACGGGAGACCAAATCTCCCGTATTTGGCTAGGACCGCTAGGTCAATAGACTGAATTGAGACGCAGCTTAAAATCGAAAAATACTACATTTTCGGCGTGATAAAACGTCAAATACAAGTCAATCAATCAATCAACTTCTATGGCGCCACTATCAGGGCCAGGGCATCAGCCGATGGCGCACCAAATCCAAATAGAATTAGAGCCAGGTCAATCCGGAAGATCAGTCAGAACAGCGGGGAGCAATCTAAGGGGGATAAGCCATGTCAAACACTCTCCTCTGTGGCACCTCACTGTTCACTCAGCTCTTTCCGGACTCTGACAGTCGATGAAGTGATCGCTGGCATACGTGCTCTGCCGGATAAGCACTGCTCCAGTGATCCACTACCAAATCGGCTACTTAAGGAGTGTTCAGACGTACTGGCACCATATATCACTGAGCTTTTCAATCGCTCGTTGGCCACTGGGATAGTGCCGTCAACCTTTAAGTCAGCCTTCATTACCCCACGTATCAAGAAGTCCAACTTGGACGCCGCGGACGTTAAATCATACAGACCAATATCTAATCTATCAGTACTTTCGAAGCTGCTAGAACGTCTGGTATTACATCAACTTACTGACTATCTTTCGTCATATGGCCTGCTACCAGAACTGCAATCGGCTTATCGTGCATTCCACTCTACTGAAACAGCGGTTCTGAAGGTCACCACGGACATCTTACGGGAACTTGATGCTGGTAAAGTGGCGGTGCTGGTACTTCTAGACCTCACTGCCGCATTTGACACGGTAGATCATGCTACACTATTGCAGAGGCTGACAGCATCCTATGGGGTCTGCAACTCAACCCTGCAGTGGTTCTCATCTTACCTTGATCTACGAACTCAATCCGTACGCTGCGCCAAATCCTCGACGCCGCCATCCTCAGTCAATCGTGGAGTCCCACAGGGATCGGTCCTTGGACCCATCCTCTTCGCTCTGTATGTGGCTGATTTGGTTGGCATAGCTCAAAAATACGGACTACGGGCACATCTCTACGCTGATGACACACAGATTTATGGGAGCTGTACACCAGCCGCCACCCAACAACTGCAGCAATGCGTGACACTGTGCATCGCAGAGATGACAAACTGGCTGAGATCCAATTGACTCCAGCTTAATGCTGCCAAGACGGAAGTCCTATGGATCGCTACTGACCGGCAGCAGCACCTCTTACCCACGGCGTGTGTTCGTATTGACGACCTGGAGCTGCAGCCGACTACCTCGGTTCGGAATCTAGGCATCTACTTAGACCGTAATGTATCGATGAAACAACACGTGGCCAATACCGTCGCCGGATGTTTCGCTGCTCTACGATTGATACGGAGTATCCGACGATCCGTCTCCACAACAGTCCTTAAGTCGCTGGTCAGTGCTTTAGTGCTGACAAGACTGGACTATGGCAACGCCACCCTCGCAGGAACTGCTAGTTATCTCCTCAATCGTCTTCGGACAGTGCTGAATGCTGCTGCGCGTTTGATTCACCGATCTGGACGGAGTGATCACATAACACCTCTACTGGTAGACCGACACTGGCTTTCAGTGTCACAACGTATCAAATACAAGCTGGCGTCACTGGCGTTCCGGTGTCTGAATGGCATGGGCTTAGTATACCTAAAGACAGAACTGCATCGTGTCTCAGATTTCGATGGTCGACAACGTCTGAGATCGACCTCCACTGCAGCTCTACTCGTCCCGCGAATGCGTCTTTCCACCGTGGGTGATCGCGCTTTTCCCGTGGCAGCACCACGGGTCTGGAATGGTTCACTCACTGGCCATTCAACTCTCACCATCACTAGATGCGTTTAAGAAGCACTTAAAGACCTGGCTATTTCGAACTAGTTATAATTCTGTTTTGACATTGTAATGTGTTCACGAATTCTTTAAGGATTAGTTACCACAGTAATCTTAACTTTAATAATCAAGTCAAAGTTCTTCCCCGAGCCTCACGGGCTCATAAGGCGGCGCTGATCTCCGTTTCTATAGCCCTCAGCCAGGCGTGCAATGCCACGGATACGGGGCTAGTGTATCGCATAGCGTACCTGTTTGACTTGTCGCAGAGATTTTTACCACTGCTCCTCATTTTACCACCGCGAAAAAGGCTGAGTCGACCTTTAGGGCTCCTGCGGGACTCGAACCCGCGACCTTCAGCTCCATCGTCCAACGCTGTTACCACTCTGCTAACTTCCCGCCCTTAACTTAATAATAATAATAATAATAATAATAATAATAATAATAATAATAATAATAATAATAATAATAATAATAATAATAATAATAATAATAATAATAACCGAGCCTTGAGGAACACCACAAGACAGATCAGTGGGAGTTGAGAGATTCTCATTTATTATCACTGATTGAGTGCGGGGATGTAAATATGAAGGAAACCAATGTAAAGCAATGTCAGAGATTCCAAACCAATGTTCAAAACGATGAAGAAGAATAGAATGATCAACAGTATAAAAGGCGGCAGATAAGTCAAGAAGTAAAAGAGCAGTAACTTTTCCAGCATCAATATCCCTAACAATATAATCATGGACTGCCAACAGAGCCGTTTCAGTAGAGTCATATTTTCGGTAAGCAGACTGTAAAGGGAGGTAATATGGACTAGAACACAAATGAGCATGCATTTGCTTAGCAACTATCCTTTCAAGAATTTTCGATAAGAAATTAAGATTATATATAGGCCTATAGTTAGACAAGTCGTCAGGAGAGAGAGATGGCTTTTTAAGTAGTGGGTGAACGAATGCAGAGGAGAAACACCCTTCAAGCAATGAGAGATTTATGAAGTTTGTTATTATTGGACCTAAAACATCAAAACAATCTTTGAGGATTTGAGTTGGTAGGACATCAAGGGTACATTGACTAATTGGTGATGTAAAGATTATCTGGGGAACTTCATTTAAGGGTGGTAGGTTTAAAGGAACTAAGAGGAGTTGGTGGGGATTTCGGAAAAGAGAAACCAGTTGAAGAAATTATCTTAAATTTTAGGCAAATGGTAGATATTTTATTGGAGAAAAATTGGCAGAAGACATCTGGGAGTGATGATAAAGAGAAGGAACCAGATGTGACACTTGACTTTTCCCTATGAAGAATGCTATTTAGAGATTTCCAGAGTAGACGAGGATTTGAGGAATTTTGCGTGACAAGATTAGTTAAATAGTTGGATTTAGTTAAAGAAATTAATTTACGGACAATTTTTCATTGGTCCCTAAATTTCTGCCTATCACTCGGTAGACGAGAAGACTTCCATCGTCGTTCCAATTGGCTGCGACATCGCCTAGCTTCAGCAATGTCAGAATTGAACTAAGGTTGAGGTGGTCGGGTTACAACCTTTTTAGTTTAAAAATGAATAAGTGTATCAAGAATATTAAGAAGAACTGAGGTAAATTGGTAATTAATTAGTACAGTTTAGTACAATATCAAACAAGATAAAAGAGGTTATGAGGCAGGCAGCAAGGCCCCTCTGCTTCTTACTTACTTTAACGGCAGCTGCGCATATACATGACGTCACGAGTTTCGTTTTTGTGTGACTCGCGTTTTCAAATGTCCAATAAAAAAAGTGTTACAGACAATGCGATGGACTCGGACGCTCCCGTAACAGCCCAAAAGAAGAAATATTTCTGCCAGTACAGTACAGTACGTTGCAATTGGACAATTGATCTAAATGCTTTGTTTGACGAATTAGTACTACTGCAGGGAATTACTAATCTGTTGTCAAGTGAAATTTCAGTTGAAGAACGCTGGATTAAAGTGTTTAACTGTATTGACAAAACGAAACTGCCGAACATATTCCACATTGTGTCCTTCGTTCTCAGCATTCCAGCTTCAAATGCTTTGGTTGAAATAGTTTTCTCAGTGATGAACTCTAAATGGACTGATGCTGTCGAACTTATAAAAATCGAGCTTTTTGCTTACTTTAACTGCTCTTTAACTTGTTCAGAGTTCTACCCTTACTGTCTGGGCGACAAGAAGCTGCTACAGAAAGCAAAAAGTAGTTTTAATTATTGACAATGATTGTAGGAACGGTTCAGCTAGAGTTGCCACTTGCCAGTTCCACAGACCACACTACAGAGTGTAGAGTATAAAATGTTGACATTAGTAGTTGTTACTTACTTGTTTGTGTACTGTAAGGCTGTAAACCGTTTGACGTTAGGAATAGGAACTTAGGACTCGTTAGGAGGTCTCTGATAATATTTTTATAACTTGTTTGTAATATTGATTCACTACATGCAGATGTTGCAGTGCATTGAACAATGTTTATTGCTTTTTCCTAGTCTCTATAGTACTGTAGTGTAGTAGTAGTAGTAGTAGTAGTAGTAGTAGTAGTAGTAGTAGTAGTAGTAGTAGTAGTAGTAGTAGTAGTAGTAGTAGTAAGCAGTCCATCGGGAACGATGATGACTTCCAGAGTATTTATATGATAGGCTAATGTACAGTAGTTTTTGTTCGCTATATTTAGGCCTAATAATGTTTAATGTGTTCGCTGGTGACTGATGAGTCCGATTTTGGATTCTTTTTTAGTACCTCCGTGTTAGGTACTCTGTCTTGCCAACGAACTAAAAGAATGGAGCGTAGACATCTTATATGAGGTTCTAACTCTCTGAGGTTCTAACGTGACGACTGTGCAGGGTCCAACATTCACCTCCATAAAGTAGAACGCCAAGGACAGTGGCATTGTAGACGTTAATTTTCGTCTGCACTTGGATACCATGTACCTTCCATAATCATTTTCGCAGACGTCTGAAGCTGACATCAGCTTTCTGTATCCTGGTGTCTATCTCGTCGTCTAGCAGTGCAGTATCACTTAAGGCAGAACCCAGGTATGGAAAATTTCTTACTTGGATAGGTTTATGGTCAGACCAAAGTTCTTTGCCGCGGTAATGTAGTATAGCTCTAGCCGTAATAATTAAAAATGAATTGGACCGTGGAGTGATTGATTGATCGCGGAAACAATCTTCCGTATTTCAACTTTGGATATCTGGCAACCCTAAATAGGCCTCAAATATGTTTGTATTATAAAATAGCAATGACTCAGTGGCGTATACAAGGGAGAAAGGTTTAGGGGGTTAAACCCCTTGGCTACCGAAAATAAAATATTTGTAATGAGTTCCTATGCATTTTTAATTTAGCGACGCGATTTTGGGGGTCAAACCACCCTTGTAGCGGTTTAAGAGGCGACGAACTTTTTTGTTTGCTTGTCAGCGCGTTAGAGGATAAAATAGAGATGAGGTGACGACTTTTTTGGCTTGTTAGGGAAAACAGAGGAAATAACCTTTTTCTTGCTTGTCAGATTTTTTTCCGAATTTAGTCGCGGTCAAAATTGTAGCTGATGTTTTCCAAGGCAATAAAAACTGGTTTGCATTGCTCGGACCGGAGCCCTTAATGTGATTGATCAATTTTAGCACATTATCAATTTTCATCATCAATTATCATGTACGTTTCGTAATATGCACGCCGGCGTCCACTTGTAAGAGACATGAAATACGGTGAAAAGTGTGCTACCTCACATAGTTATAAGCGAACAGCAATTAAATTATTTGAAATAAATTAGAATTGAATGTACAGCTGTACGACTGTATTTCAAATATATAATATTATGTGTGTATATAGATATATATATTACAATAATTATATATATATATATATATATATATATATATATATATGTGTGTGTGTGTGTGTGTGTGTGTGTGTGTGTGTGTGTGTGTGTGTGTGTGTGTGTGTGTGTGTGTGTGTGTGTGTGTGTGTGTGTGTGTGTGTGTGTGTGTGTGTAATTTACCTTTCTAATTTCTTGCAGCAACTCCTCGTCTTTAAATGTCACGCTGTCCTTTGTTATATGTAACACAAAAACTGGATAATTCTATAAAACATCAATACTGCTGTTCAGCCATAAAGGCTTAGGATATAAGCACAAAAATACGTCTAAACAAATCATGCACAACGTATGTCCATGATCATGATCATGATGATGGACACACATCGTAACGAATGCACATTGCAAGACGTCATTAAATATTTAGCAAACCATTTATCCGCAGGTAACATGCATAGGATACATAGAACGAAAACCTAGATAAAACTGCATTAAAAGTATTTTTCTTTCGAAATCTTTGGCGATGGTCCATGTTTCGCATCCATATAAAAAGCTGTTAAAGATACAGGTTTCGAATACTTTCTTTTTTTGTTTCAGTGCTTATTGCTTTGCTTTTCCAGATCTTGTCCATTGCCATCAGTTGATATACAGTGGTGTGAAAAAGTCTTGCATAGGCTGAAAGATTTTGCTATTTTGGACATTGGGTCTGATATTCTCGCCAAATCCCCTTACACAGTGCTGGCTTATTATATACCGTTTTATTGGAAATTGAATTATGCACCTATTTTTGTGCTTTTTATTACGGCTTGTGAAAATTTTCAGCCACAACTCACACTCGGTCCTCACTTGACAAAAACTGCCCCCTCCTCGCCATGTTAGAAATTTGAATGAAAAGCAGACAATCCATGAAAAAGTTATACTCCGCGCGCTGCAGTTCACTGATTGGCTGCAAAGTATGAAGTCTTATTGGTCGGGAAAGTATAACTTTTCATTGGATAATTACGATCCAAATTCACCATACAATCCTGTTGGTTCATCTTCCCATGAAAAACCGGGTCAAATGCAAGAAAAAGCAGCATCATGCACAGAAATTTGTGCAGAATTAAATTTAAAATAAAACTGTATATAATAAGCCAGCATTGTAAGGGGATTTGGCGAGCATATGAGACTTATGTCAAAAATAGCGAAATCATGTAGCCTATGCAAGACTTTTTCACACCACTGTAGAGGCCTTGCTGCTCTTCTTGTGACTTGCAGTGTTTGCAGTCAATATTGCTTCCAAGATAGGGTGAAGTTTTCTACATTCTCTACTTTATTTATTTTATTCATTTATTATTCATTTTATTGCCATTTACTTTTATTTTTCTTCCGATCTCTTTGTGGAAAAACATCATTGTGTTTGTCTTCTCAGTGTTTATCGATAGTCCATAGCGCTTAGCTTCATTGCTCAGTGTCTGTAGCGTGTATTCCAGATCCCCTTCATTTCCCTCTAGGATGCCAATATCATCAGCAAACCTAAGGTTGTTAAATTAGAGTCCTGAACTTTTGTGCCTTTTACATGTTCTTTGATTTTGTCCATTGCTCTTTCCAGGTCTGTGATGAAAACCATAGGTGATATGTTATCTCCTTGTCCTATCCCTCTGCTTGTTTTAAACCATTCTCCAAGTTCTCCGCAGACTCGCACTGCTGATCTTGAGTTATTGCTGATGTCTTTTAACAGTCTAACCAAATTTTGGTCCACTCCGTATGACTCGAGTGCAGCCCAAGTTATTGTTTGATCTATGGTGTCAAATGCCTTTTGGAAATCGATGAAGCAGTTGTAGATTTTCTTGTATTTCCTTCGTGCTTTTTCAGCCAGCCAGCTTTTTCAGTCAATGCTAGTATCTGTTGCGTTGTGCTTCGGTCTATTCTAAACCCTGCTTGCTCATCAGCCAGGTCTTCTTCCATGTTGGTTTTAAGTCTTTCGTTCAGAATGATCATTAGTACTTTTCCGAGGTGCTTACAATGCTATCGTTCGATAGTTCTTGCATTCCGTCATTATTATTATTATTATTATTATTATTATTATTATTATTATTATTATTATTATTATTATTATTATTATTATTATTATTATTATTATTATTATTATTATTATTATTATTATTATTATTATTATTATTATTATTATTATTATTATTATTATTATTATTATTATTATTATTATTATTATTATTATTATTATTATTATTATTATTATTATTATTATTATTATACTTGACAATTTCATAAGCGCAGTAACATAGCTAGGTGGATAAAGTCAAAGGCGCTGTACAGGAAACGAAACGTCAAACAAATGCGTCTTGAGATGTTGTAGGAACCGATCCGGAGAGTTTTCGGTTGTCACAGCGTCCGGTAGCAGATTCAACGACGCCGGGTTTCCACGACGAAAGGACCAATCCCTAGCCCCGCTGTCTTGAGCGGAGGGGGACGACGAGGTGATTGCTGGCGCCGGAACGGAGAAGGAAGCGACGTGGTACAGTCGTCGACCGGCGTATTAGTTCTGACAGATACACTGGGCAGTGGTGGTCATTCAGCGCACGGAACGTGATCCAGTGACGCTTGAACTCCACACGCTCGGAGATCCCCGACCAATGCAAGCGATTCCTTAGGAATGACGTAACATTGCTGTTCCACCTGGTACCGAACACCAGGCGTGCCCGAGACATTCAGGTCAGGACTGACAGCAGTCGATTAAGTTGACCGACCGGCTTGTCATGTCATTTTGTCATGCTTCCTTTCTTGTGTATTAGTATCAGTATTGATTTTGTCCATTCAGCTGGCATCCTACCTACCTTCCATATCATGTTACTTAGTTTGTGCAGTTCGTCTATAATTATTTAACCGCCACACTTTAACATCTCTCCTGTAATTTCCAGGGCTCTTATTATTCATAAATTGTCTGATCGCCATTTCTACTTCTTCTTTCAGAATGTCGTTGTCTTTGTCACAGTCGAAGCAGGGTGGCGATATTTTCTGTAATTCCTCTACAATTTCTTTCTGTACTGCCGGGACTGCCTACGCCTTGCATAGTTCACTGCAATAGTCTGTCCATATTTGCATGACTTTTTCCATTAGCAATTTGTCATTTTTGTTTTTGATGGCCATTTGGGACATTTTTTGGGTTTCATTTTCTATTTATGTCCCGGGTTAGCTTGTACGTTTCTCTTGTTTTAAACTCACCATGGTACTTTTGGATATCCTTGCATTGGTTTTCAAGCCAGTTATTTTTGTCTGTTCTTGCGGCCTTCTTCACTTCATTACATTTTAATCTATACTCTTTTTCAGCTGTATCAGATAATCACGTCTAACCTTTAGGGCCCTCTTCTCAACCACAGGCTTGAGGGTTGCTTCTGTGGTCAATTTCTTATTGATTTTCTCATTTGCTTGTACTGTTTCTTCAAAACTTTCTCGTATGACTCCTGCTATCTCGGCAGCTCTCTTGTCGTATCTTGCTCTTCCACATGGTTCGATGGTGCATTTCTGAGCTTAAATTCCAGTCTTTCTTGGTAGGATTGCTCAAAATCTGTTTATCCTTCATGTTTGGAATGGTCTTCTTATTCGTCTTTTCAGTTTCATTGTGATGTTTGCAAGCACAAGGTTGTGATCTCAATCAATATCTGCACCTTGGAAAGACCTGCACAACTAGACTGCAGTGATCCATCTTCTGGGCATTAGAATCATGTCTATCATGTTTTTAGTCCTCCCGTCTCAAGATCTCCATGTCCACGTTCTGCAATTCTTCTTTTGAAACTTGGTGTTGCAAATGATCACCTCGTGTTGTAGAGAGAACTCCAGTCATTTTTCTCCGCTTTCATTTCTTTCCCAGATTCCATATTTTGCAATCACCCTTTCCCATCCAGACCTATCTGTGCCAATTTTTGCATTCCAGTCTCCACCAATGATCATTGCATCTCTCTTTGGTATCTTTTTTATGGTAGATTGATAGGTAGTTAGATAGTTGCTAACTACCTATCATGCTAACTACCTTTAACATGATGTTAAAGAAACTTAGAGATGTTGCATTTTTTGTCTAACCCATTTCTTGATGAGAAACCAATCTAATATTCCACTTTCGACCCTGACATTTGCGTTTTTCTGTTTATACAAGTTGAGTCAAATGAGATTGGAAACCTATTTAAATCATTGTTTGCCAGAGTTTGTCATGTTGTTCGTTATCGAAGACCTTAGTTAAATCGACGAAACATATAAATAGCTTTCGCTTTTGTCCTTTGGCTTTTTCAAGTAGCCTATGATTCTTAAAGTTGGTGACTTGGTCCCTATTGCCTCTTCGGGGTCGAAACCAGGCTTGTTCTGGTGCAATTTAATTGATCTAATTTGTTCTGAGTTCTGACTAAAATTTCAAACGATTCTAAGCACTTTGCTGCGTGGGAAAGTAGAAAATCGTCCTTTAATATTATTACTGCATTTCTATGGATCCCCTTTTTTGAGGAGTGAAAAATATCGATTCAGTTGGGAAAACGTGTGAAAATACGAACACTGGCCAAACTCGTAAGTCCTCCACACAGACCTTTAGTGATTAGATCCAGTTCAGGCTCACCGCAAAATCACTTTCCTTTGGCTAATTTTATTAAATTTTATTATTGTTTTTATGGCTTCATATATGAGACTAGGTTGTTCAGGATCCCGAGCAGGTACAGGTATATGAATAGTGTACAGTACAGTACAGTATTATTTCCATGTATCGGTACAGTATTATTTCCATATATTGAGAATTTATTCAGAATTCGTATTTATTATTTAGGACCTTGCCATTTGTATTATGGCTGCTGTGCGGTGTATGAATTTTCCAGTTATATTATTAACTGTCTGAGACATTAGAATTTTGGTTGTCTCTGGTAGCATTTTTTTCCATGGCCGAACACAGGCTATTCAGTTCTTTTTCTTTGCCTCTCCTTTGCATCTGTCTTCTTTATTTAGAATCTTAAATTCGGCGGATTTTAAAATCAACCAAACCAACTCCTCAATAGAGTCAATACAATAACATTTGATGTACTAATAGTCTTATACCAAAATATCACTTTATGACACTCAATGACAGTCAACTGTCAGGTCGTGTGTACAGGTGTATACGCACACACAGACGCACACACACTGAAGACGAGGAAATCTCCAAAGAAAACTCTCCTTGCCCCAGAATAACGACGTTCCTTGCATCAGAATTCACGAATGTGATAATGACTCGTGTTAACGTTGCACCTTGTGACCAGACTCTTAAAATAAACGTCAGAAATGCGCTATTTGTTCACGCACTGTGCTGTCTCATAAATCTCCAAACCGTATTCGAATAACTTTGTAACACTAATGACACTAGTGTTCACTAGTGAATGTCGACAGTAATATTCCGACGAATTTCGCTCCAAATCCTCGAATTTTAAACACTAAAGTTAAAGTACATGCACACATCAAGAACCTCCCAAGGTCAATTCAAACGCCGTTCGTCGACAAAATTCTTACAACAAATCTCTGTCGATACTGTTCTTTCGCTAAAGATCTTCCGATAAAGTTCTTGCGCAGCCACCAAATTTAAACTCTTAAAACTTAACTTCATAATTCACAAGTGGCGAACGTCGCCCTTCAACATGAAACGACGAACTGCATAATAGTCCACAAGATGACGCCTCCCCTTAATGTCTCCTCTTATATAACGCCTTATTATTTGACTTTCTTCGCGATCCATCTTAGCAAGTCCCCACTTCCAAAAGCCGACAACTTTATATAAAGTCGCGGTGAGTTTGCGTAAAGTTATCGGAGGTAGCATGTGGAAGGAGCAACAGATGAATGTTGTGTCACAAGGATTAAGGAAGTATATATATATATATATATATATATATATATATATATATATATATATCTTGTTGCATTATTTTCGTACGATGAAGTGATTGAAGAAGTTCTGTATTTAAGGAAACGTTTTGTTTATTCACAATCATGCTAGTAACATTGGGCCAGCTACCTGTAAATTGATATCCCGAAAAGGTTTAAGGTAAAACGTAAGCAATAAAAGTAAATAGTCAAAAGTACCCACTTCGTGACATTGGTGGCAGCGGTGTTTTTCTTACCTACTTTGCACATTTCGTCAAAATGACGTCTTTTGGTGATAGTGTGTGTCCTTCAACGTTTCATTGTGGCAATATTCTTTTTCAACAATTGTAAATTTCGTTCTGTTACTTTACTGTGAGCAACAGCGTTTCTTTTTTAACAGTGTTTCTTGTTGAGTGGGAGCATTTTGTATAATAGGATTCAATGAAGAGAATTCAGTGAGTACAGTTTATGTTGATATTTTGATCAGGCAGCCACAGTTGTTCAATTATCAATGGGAATCGTCTTAACGCCCCCTTTTCAAACAATGACACGCTTTTGGAAAGTTTTTTTCTGGGCTGGACGAATTGGCAAGGTGGCGTTGTGCACTGGATCGACACTCCACTCCCCTCGATCTGAGATCGTGCCGACAACGTAGTATGTACACTCGGTCAGGACATACGCCACGCCGGACTAATCTGCCTCGGTGTGTACAGCGACGAAGAGAGCATGTGTTTTACAACCAACATGGTCGCCTGTCTCAACCATAGCAATTTCACCATAATTGAGGCACCAAGTTCCCAACCTGGCAAGACTGCGACGAAACGACAGAAAAACAACCGTGTTTTCTGAATTGTAATTCATTTAAGACTCTTCTAAAGCAGTACTGCTTTCGCCCATTTCTTTTTTTGCTTTGGCTTCAAATGTTTGTTAATATTTTTTTCTGTCTTCTAGTTGTTGCAGCAAT
Source organism: Metaphire vulgaris (assembly GCA_018105865.1). Lineage (NCBI taxonomy): Eukaryota > Metazoa > Annelida > Clitellata > Crassiclitellata > Megascolecidae > Metaphire > Metaphire vulgaris. Next base: position 8,582,902 of record CM030833.1, on the reverse strand, counting down.
TGCACTGGCTACGTCTCCCGGAGCGAATCGTGTTCAAGCGCTGCTGGTTAACGTTTCGGACTCTTCTTCTTCTTCTTCTTCTTCTTCTTCTTCTTCTTCTTCTTCTTCTTCTTCTTCTTCTTCTTCTTCTTCTTCTTCTTCTTCTTCTTCTTCTTCTTCTTCTTCTTCTTCTTCTTCTTCTTCTTCTTCAGGTGTCATGTATTTCTACGTTGACGACTATGGACTTCCATTTCTCTCTGTTGTGTGTTGCTTGTATGAATTCCAATTCTGTAGTCACCCCCTTTACATCAGTCAGTAAGCTGCTGATATACGTCATTCTTTGTCTTCCTCTTGATCTTTTGCCTTCGACTTTTCCAGTAGTTACCAGGTTTTCTATGCCTTTCTTCCTCATTATATGTCCAAAAAATTGAAGTTGTCTTTTACGTATTGTAGATAGCAATTTTCTTTGTGTACCTGCCATTTCGAGTACTAATTCATTTGTTTTCTCTTCAGTCCAAGATATTTTCAACATTTTTCTTAAGAACCACATCTCTGCAGCTTGAAGCTTTTTCTTCATGACTTTAGAGATAGTCCACGTTTCTGCACCATATAACATGACTGGCCAAACATAGCATTCCAGAACCCTTCTTCTTTCGGACTCTACACGACCCATATCACCATCAGAAGCTCCTTCCAATTTTTCCTGCTTCACTCCTGTGACTGACGAAGAAGTATCTAAACTCCTGCAGTCCTTTCCAAACAAGCAATGCAGTCTTGATCCAATACCAACCTCTCTTCTCAAACAGTGTGCCTCTGCCCTAGTACCAACTATTAAAAAAATTATCAATTTATCTCTTTCCACAGGCACATTCCCATCCTCATTTAAAAATTCCCTCGTAACTCCACTTCTTAAACAATCAAACCTTGACAGAGAGGATCTCAACAATTATCGCCCCATTTCAAACCTGTCTGTCCTCTCCAAACTCACAGAGAAAATCGTTCTTTCCAGACTAACTGAGCAATTGTCAAAAAACTCCTTATACAACACTCACCAATCCGCTTATACAAAACATCATTCAACAGAAACCGTCCTCACATACATTTATGACAAACTCCTCATTGCCATTGGCTCTCAACGAGTTACTGGTCTCTGTCTTCTTGATCTTTCTGCTGCCTTTGATACTATAGATCACAAAATCCTACTGAAACGCCTTTCCCTCTGGTTTGGAATATCTTCTGTAGCTCACCGCTGGTTCCAATCCTATCTCCAATCTAGATCTTTTCAAGTTTCATGCCAGAATCAAACTTCATCACCTTCCGATCTATGCTATGGAGTACCACAAGGATCTGTCCTTGGACCGGTTTTGTTCAGTCTCTACACTACCCCCACTGTAATCCTTAATCAACTCTCTCAAATTGAATCATCAACTTTATGCAGATGACACTCAATTATTTCTTTCGTTTACTCCATCTTCCTTTAAGGCATCAATCTCTGAACTAGAATCAGCATTTTTGTCAATCTCATCGTGGATGTCAGCTAATCTCCTTGCCCTCAATCCCTCCAAAACAGAATTTCTCTTATTTGGACTGCCACAACAACTGAAAAAAATTGAAAATCCCACACTGATTTTTTTGACAGTCTCAGTAACATTATAACATAGTGCTACTGCAAATACTAAGTGTAGTTATTGAGTATGTTATTACGACTGCTATATATGGTTAGGCCTATATGTTATAATAGTTATATTATTACAGTTTTATGCATTAAGAATTTATGCAATTTTATTGACATGCGGCCCTTCGAACAATTTTAATTTCCATGTGGCCCTCTGCTCTAAAAAGGTTGCCCACCCTTGTTCTTTGCTGACGTGCATAAGAAATATCTTTGTTGAACGAGGGTTGAGAAGGCGTATCAGTAACAATTTTGGTTTGCTCTGGAGGCCATCCGAAATACTACATAATTTGTTTAAAGCTATGCATGTTCTGTGACAGACCATGTTGAAGAGGTAAATAATGATGAAGAAAGAATTTAAAATTGAGACTGTTTCATGTCTAGTAACCTCCATGGTCTAAATTGATCGAATTTTAGAAGAGCTTAAACTAAAACCTTAAACTAAAAGTACCCAGAGCACTTGAGACAGTATGATGCACGATGCATAAAATGGACCCACAGCAAGAATTGTCAAAACTATTTATCAATTAACTGGTATTTACTAGATAAATGGCAACGCGGTCGTCTTTATGCAGTCTCATCGGTCGATTGAAATGCTGAAGACGAAACATGTCAAACGATATTTCTTTTGTGGACCCGATGAACTCGTGAAATTCCTGAAGTGAAAATCAAGATTCATTCTGAAGCCTTAAATGAAACAATTCACAGTTCATTATCGCGTGGCAAGAGGTGAATTCAGTAATGTCTGTACACTGTATATGCTTTACCAAGTGGGCTTCTGGTTATACCGACAACCATTTTAATGCGCAGATCAAACACCATCCGCTGAAACGAGTTCAGATATTTGTGCATGGTGTTTCTTTTCTACCTAAAATCCAATACGCCATTTCATCACACGACTTAAACAGACCCATCCGCCCTCCATAAAATATACTATGTTCATCTCAACTCACCTCATCCAAGTGCATTCTATTTCAATAAATGGTATGTCAGCATCACTTTTAATTACCCAGCCTTAATAATAATAACCCAGCATTTATAGACCGTTATCAGACCCAGCAATGAAACACAGATGTGTAACTTTTTAACAGTCTATCCTCCGTGTTTTGCATTAAAGTAGATAATTTATAATTGCTATATAGGTTGTAGCAACAATCGATAACTCCACAAGCACTGAATTTGCTGACATTCCTACATTTTAATTTATTTGTGCAAAACAACATTTACGCCAAGAATCGGGACCCATTGCTATCAGCATCATTAATAGCTATGGGCTGAGCGCCCTTTGGCGTCTGACGCCACCATCCTCACTTCTATTTAGAGTGATGTGATTCAGTTCTCGTAGGCTGCTTCTACCTTCTTCCATAAGGTTGTCTCTTTGTAGTCAAGCATTCCATTTAGAAAAAGGTCAAGGTAGGTCCCATACCGTCCATTATTCCCAACATCAGGGTTTCCAATCGTTCTGTCGTCTATCATTTAGCTGTCCACAGAGACGCAGTTTTCGACGATGCATCAAAGTCACTTTTGGTTGGACTTATTTGATATATGTTCCTCGTTCCGGATCATTTTTACCCGTCTAATCCTACTATCTGAGTAAATGGTTGGCAGACATGTCTATAACGAAAATGTAATTCCATGTAGCCATTCCATCCATTCCATTTTTTATAATGCAAAGAAGCGTATAAAAATTATCATTTTGCCTAAAACCGTGTTTAGGCACAATTGTGTTATGTTTCTGTAAGCATAGGAACATAACACAAGAAAAAGTGGCGTTTTTATATTTATAAATATATTGTTTTCTTGAAGTAAGAAAAAATAGCAATCCTTTGTATACACTGTGTACTAACAAAACTTCAACAACAAGAAATCATATAGAAATATATAAACAAATATAGAGATTGAATTATGACTTCCTTTCATGACTGAAATTTTAATTATAATGGCCGAATCAAGAACGCAGTCTACTCTGGACGGCAATGGTTTGCTGCTGAACCCAGATAAGACGGAAGCCATTGTTGTTGTTGTTGCTGTTGTTGTTGCTGTTGTTGTTGTTGTTGTTGTAGGTACTAGTTCGCGGCAACGCACAGGTGGAAAGATAGACAGGATGAAGTCCACCTGTTGTGATAGACACATTGCATTCAAATGAAAAGCAATATCCGCAGTCTGGGAGTAGCCATGTTGACGCAATCTGCAAGTCAACATATTTTCAAGTCCGAACTCTAAGACACATCCATACAGTAGCGGCTGTAGGATTTGGCAAGTGGGAGGCCGTTGGGGTGGCAACTTCTAATCATGGGGGGAACCATTTGTTTTTTAATGTATGTAGCATTAAGTATAGGTCCCCCAACTGGGGGGCCACTGGGGGGGTAGGCACTCAATAGGGGGCACGGGCCCCCCTGACCCCCCCGGTGGAGCCGCCACTGCATCCATAGCAACATCGATTTTTACACAGCCGTTTCAATAGCCTCTTCTGTGGTTCTATCTAGACTTCTGAGACTCTTCTATACAGCACCTCGGGACAAAACTGACAAAAAAACTGCAGCGTGTGCAGACTGCAGCGGGTGCAGACTGCAGACCTCACTGGCTAGGACCGTTTGTAAAGTGTGCCGAACAGAACACGCAACACCGATCCTTGGTCGTCTCCATTGGCTACACCATTCGATATAAGAACGCACTAATCACTTTGAAGACGTAACAATAAAACAACCCACCTACCTATCAGACGTCATCCAACCACAGTAACAGTCACAACTACTGAGATCGCGAGGCGCCAAGAAACTGCTGCAGCTGCGCGTTCGCCAACGCTGCTTGGAACAACTAACCGAAAGGTGTCACTTTTCACAAGATGTTATTAAACGCTGACTTAACTTTTGGCCTACACTATTTAGAAAACGTGACTTACCCGCACTTATGATTCTTAATTTTTTATTGATGACTTAATGCGCGTGACCAGCCATGGGTGAACGCCAAACACCTCAGTGGAACTGTCTAAAACGCCAGGATCCCTCTTGGCAGTCGCTAAGACTGGCTATGCTCATGTTGTCGGATAGCGAATGAAGTCACAAGTCAGAACCTCACCCACTTTCTAGCGGTGGAAGACCTAAGTAGCTGTAATGGGATGCCCAACCTCTGGTTGAGCGGAGCATAACAGAAATGAACGGGTGAGATTTGGCACCCAGCTATGGGTTAAACAGTGTGGAGAAGGCAAAACCGAAGCGGAGAACATATAAGAGTCACTGGAGAACATAACCTGGAGGTGAAAAAGGAACAAACTACTGCAGGTGAAGAAATATTGGGATTCTGTGGTAGGAGAAGGAAGGCAAGCAAAGCGTGTGTGAAACTTTGGCCATGGTATCCATAACGATAGTGGAACAAAACTTATAGAATTATGCAAAACAGACTTGTAGTGTAGCTTGTAGTGACCAACACATGGTTCAAGCACGATAGCAACAGAAGGTGCACATGGTGAACATCTAGAAATGGGTTACGATATCAGACAGACTACAATCATCATGGCAAGAGAAAGATACCGAAGGACTAACTGCCTTCCATTCATACTCTGACAAGGACCACAATCTGGTGGCAATGAAATCAACCATTAAGCTTGAATTCATAATACGTAAAAAGAAATGAATCCGCGATGGGACTTCTACAGACGCAACTATTTGCGGAAAGGGCGGAGGAACATCTAAAAACAAAATTACAACATGATAGACCAATGAAAGCCAGAATGCATTGAAAGACGCGATATTTTTGTATGCAAAGAAGGAACTAGGACACAAGAATATCAAAGAAATATATCGGACCGGGGAGGGGCAACAGTACTTTTCCAAACAGTAATGGTGCCAATAGGGAAGAAACAGAATGCAACTGAATGTGGAGATTTTAGAATAATAAGCCTGTTTTTGCATGTTTTAAGATAGTTTTGAAGATCCTCGCGGAACGAGTAGAAACAAATTCAGAAGCAGTGAAGGGTGTCAGTGGATCGGGGTATCGGATTAAGGAAAGGGAAAGGCACCAGATATGCAATAGGAATTCGTAGGGCGCTGAGAGAAAGAAGCACAGAAAGGAACCTTGAACTCTACATCTGCTTTCTAGACTATGAGAAAGCATTTGATCGAGTGGACTGGACAAAAAACTATTGAAGAAGAATGGTAATATTCTACAGAGACAGAAAACTCATCGGAAAGCAATGGCGACGCTGGAGTATGGAACCTGTATTTGAACAGAGCACCTAAAGAAGACCAAGTAGTTACCAGACTTGTTGAACAGTGAGCACATGGTTCTAAAGATAGCAACCAGAACATCACGATATCAGACAGATTTTATCAGACAGCTTTCATTGGTCTATCATGTTGTAATTTTGTTTTTAGATGTTCCTCCGGGCAAATAGTTGCGTCTAGAAGTCCCATCGGGATTCATTTCTTTTTACGTATTATGAATTCAAGGCCAAGTAACATTTTTAAGAACCTTTGCACTTCAGAGGTGGGCAACCTGCTGGGACGGAGATGGAGAACGAGATGAGGGGATGGGATGCGGATAGATTTTGAGCCAATGGGGATTGTGACAACAGTCAGCCCGAGACACACCTCTATTCAGCGCTTTCCCGCAATGTTGTGCAGATCCGATGCATTCTGCTGCTTCTCCTCCTTTTTTTAGTCATTCTATTGGTATTCCATCCGGTCCTGGTGTTTTTTGTTTGCTGTATTACTACCACTACTTATTTGAACATTGGCGGTTCCCTTGGTGTGTCATGGATAATATCGTTGATGTTTATCGCGTTCGTCTCCCCAACGCTATGAAATCTTGTCCGTTTCTGTTAGTAACTCATTGTCTCACGATAAGATGCCGTTATTGTTTGTGCTGAACTTTCTCGTCATGGAACGAGTTACTCAGACAAACTTGCACATGTTTCCTTTCTTTTGTGGCTCTTCTGTTTCCTCGCATGTTTCGTATAGTTCTGTATCGTTGTCTTGTATTAGTTTCCTTTGCACTTCTACTTTTATTTTTGTGCTGATCGGGATCTTTATTCTCCTCTTCGTTTGCAATTATTAACTTGCCTATTCTTTCGATCTTTTATTTTTTGCAAATCCAATTGTTTTCTGCTGTTTCCATCAATATTGTTTTAAATTCTTGCCAGGGAGAGAGAGAGAGAGAGAGAGACAGACAGACAGACAGACAGACAGACCGACAGACAGACAGACTCAGATGTAGCTTGGTTGTTGCTAAATTCTGCTGCGTGTTACCACATTTTCACCTTTTAAATCGTCCACGTTCAGTCTTCTAGTTATGAGTGCGCTTTGCTGACTCTTGTGACATCTTCATTTTGACTACTAGCAAGCTGATGATCGGTGTCTCAGTCTGCACCGGCATAAGTTGTGCAGTCTATTATTATTATTATTATTATTATTATTATTATTATTATTATTATTATTATTATTATTATTATTATTATTATTATTATTATTATTATTATTATTATTATTATTATTATTATTATTATTATTATTATTATTATTATTATTATTATTATTATTATTATTATTATTATTATTATTATTATTATTATTATTATTATTATTATTATTATTATTATTATTACATGGTTGTTAACGCACATTTAGTCATTCACAAGTGAAGAATCATAAGTGCGGGGTGAGTCACATAACCTAAACAGTGTAGGCCAAACTGCAGAGTGCAGTTTTCAGTCGGCGTTTAAAAACAATCAGCGATACAGTTAAGTCCGAAGTGACAGAGTTAGGCAGATTGTTCCAAACAGACGGAGCAGCAATTGCGAAGGAACGGTCGGTGAGAGAAAGGCGAGTGCGCCGCTTTGTCAGTTTATTTGCACCACGTGATCTGAGTAGGCGAGACTGTCCCTGCAACTGAATGACGTCTGCCAAGTAGCTGGGCTGTTTTGTTGTTATTGTCTTAAAAGTGATAAGCGCGATCTTGTACTGAATGCGATATCGTATTGGTAGCCAATGGAGTCGAGCGAGGATCGGTGTAATATGTTCTATTCGGCGCAATTTACAAACAGTCCTGGCCAGTGAGTTCTGTACCCGTTGCAACTTCTGTAAGTTTTTTCCAGAGGTACTGTGAAGTAGAGAGTTGCAGTAGTCCAGTCTACTGCTGACCACGGAACAGGCTATTGAGGCGGCTGTGTCAAAGTCGATGCTATTGCGGATGTGCCTTAGAGCCCGAATGTGAAAGTATGTTGACTTGCAAATTGCGTCAACATGGGCATCAAAAGACAAAGTGTCGTCGATGATTACACCCAGACTGCGGATGTTGCTTTTTGTTTGAATGCAATGAGTGCCTATCACAACGGATGAAATCCTGCCGTCTGTGCGCTGCCGCGAGCAAGTTCCGACGACAATGGCTTCCGTCTTGTCTGGATTCAGCGACAATCCATTGACATCAAGCCAGAGGTGAACAGCATGGAAACAGTTGTCCAGTGTTGACATTGCTTTGTTGTTAGTGAGCGCAATGTATAATTGCGTGTCATCAGCATACTGTGCTATGTTCACTCCGGATGAAGCAGCAATTTGTGTCACTGGCGCAACATACAGTGTGAATAACAGCGGTCCGAGTACTGAACCTTGTGGACTCCAAATTCGCAGCTCTCCGTCGATGACTGTTTGCTGCCAACACGTACTGTCTGAGTGTGGCGAGTGAGGTACGATGCTATCCAGTTGAGAGGCCGTTCGGAGATGCCAAACGTGTATTGAAACCTGCGCAGAAAAGTATTAGTATCAACTGTGTCGAAGGCAGCTGACAGGTCCAGTTGCAGTAAGACAGTTCGATGGCCAGCATCGGCTGCGCCGTACAGGTCATTCAGCATTTTCAGCAATGCCGTTTCCGTTGAGTGATGGCGCCGGTAGGCTGACTGGAACTTACTGAAGCTTGGCGATTGTTGGGTGTGGCGAATGAGTCGGGTCAGAAAGAGCCTTTCGACAATTTTCGAAATGGTGTTCAGGTTTGAGATTGGCCTGTAGTTGCAGAACTCTGACCGATCCAGGCCCGGTTTCTTGATGAGTGGCGTTACAATAAATCTTTTGTAACCCTCAGGAAATATTCCTTCGCTGAATGACAGTGAAGCGAGGTGAGCAATAAGGTAGGGAAACAACGCCGGACACGACTTAATGACGGTAGTCGGGATAATATCGACTGGAGACGATTTGGCTGGTATTGCGTTGATGAGACGTAGGACTTCGGTAGGTGTCGGTGGCAGCAAATCATCAAGCCTCGGACCGGAGTGTCGCACATCCGACTGCAATGGGTCGATAGTCTATGAAGTGGTTCTTCCATTTTGAGGAACAATTATATAATCTATCTGGTTTCTGTAGGATCTGTCCGGCTTTATCCATTTGTGTATTTTCTTTTGATATTTCTTGGAGTAGCTTCTTCTTCTTCTTCACTAAAATTAACGAGAAGCTTCATTTCTCTCAACATGACCATATCTTCCTATTTTCTTCTCTTGGCTAGAGTTTTTGCCGAACCTCGTATTAAAATCACTAATAACCACGATGTCATTTGTCTTGGGGGCCTTTAGTTGTACATACTGGATTTCCTCGCAGAAGGTTGTAATTTTCTCTTCATCGGCTATGGCGAGTATAACATATATTATAGTGATGTTTTGCGACTTTACCTTTAGCATAATAGTCATTATCCTGTCATTGACGGTCTCATAAACCATTATGTAATCTACCACTTCCTCCTGTATCCATATTGCCACCCCCTTTGTCCTTGTTTCTCACCTCCAGTTTGTACTCGTGTCCTTGTTTCTCACATCCACTTTCTTCGCTACATCAAATAGCAACAATGTTTGATATGGTGAAGTGTCCTTGTCCTTCTCACCTTACTTGATCTTTCTGTTGCCTTTTGATACGATAGATCATAAAATCCTACTGAAACGCCTTTCCTTCTGGTTTGGAATATCTGCTGTAGCTCACCGCTGGTTCCAATCCTATATCCAATCTAAATCCTTTTAAGTTTCATGCCTGAATCAAACTTCATCACCCTCTGATCTGATCTATGGAGTACCACAAGGATCTGTCCTTGGACCGGTTTTCTACAGTCTCTACACAACACCACTGTCATCCTTAATCAACTCTCTCAAATTGAATCATCAACTTTATGCAGACGACACTCAATTATTTCTTTCGTTTACTCCGTCTTCCTTTAAGGCATCAACCTCTGAACTAGAATCAGCATTTTCGTCAATTTCATCGTGGATGTCACTGCATGTCAGCTAATTTTCTTGCCCTCAATCCCTCTAAAACAGAATTTCTCTTATTTGGACTGCCACAACAACTGAAAAATTGAAAATCCCACAGATTTTAGCCCCAGATACAATAATAACCCCTGTTCCAACTGCAAAAAATCTTGGATTTACTTTTGACTCCTCCCTAAATTTTGAAGCTCACATATCTCAACTATCAAAAACCTGTTATGCTCACATTCGTGATCTACGTCCCTACCTTTACATTAAAACTGCTTCCACCATTGCCACTTCAATAGTTCACTCTAAGTGCAACTCACTGTTTCACAATCTTCCAAAGGCTTCCATATGTAAACTCCAATCGATTCAAAATGCCTTAGCTCGTGCAGTAACTAAATCGCCTAAATTTTGCCGCATTACACCATTACTCAAATCTCTCCACTAGCTCAAAATAGCAGAACGCATTGAATATAAAATAATATCGATGACTTATAACTCACTTCATACATCAAAACCTGTCTACCTAAGAAATCTGATAACTCCACAACAACGTTTTGTAAGGACCGTCAAAACTATTTTCGAAGTATGTAAAAATGTAAAAACAGGGTTATTGTTCTAAAGTCTCCACATTGAGTTGGATTCGGTTTCTTTTCTATTGGCACAATTGCTGTTTGGAGGAAGTCTTGTCGACACTCCCCGATCTTATGTATTTCTTAACACAGCCTCACTTTCTTTCTCTCAGCGCCCTAAGAATTCCCATTGCATATCCGATACCTTCCATTCTTTACCTTTGCCTTCCTGAATCCTATTTCAAGGTTCTTTCATCCAGATTCTTGAGCATTTCTGCATGCGTTTTGCAAATTCGTTCAGTCCATTATTCGTTCAGTTCAGTTAGGTTCCTGATTGTTATTGTTCATGCCAATTTATATAGCGCCGTAACATAGTATGAGCCAAAGTCAAGGGTTGCTTTACAAGGAACGTGGAAACGAGATGCTAAATAAATACGTCTTTAGTTTGCTCGCAAACTCTCCAAAGGAAGTGACGGACGACATGCTGTCCGGCAAGGAATTCCAGATGATGGGACATCCGTGCGAGAAGGAACGTTCTCCGAACATGACAGTTTTCGATTGCTGGATTGCTGTCAACTCGGTGGATTGCTGTCAATATTTCTTCTAAAAAAATTTCTGCTACAGTATTATCAATTGCATTTTCTGTTTCATTTCCATCAAGTGTCTGTGGTTTCTCTACCGCACAGTACATAACTTCTATGTATTTCTTCCATCTTGTTCCTACTTTGTCGGGTTCGGCTATGAGAATACCATTGATGTCATTCACTGCTCTGTTTGTCCTTCTTTTCTTGTTGAGTGACTTTACTTTTGCATACACTTTGCCCTGTTTTCCCTGGCGTTGCAGTTTCTCCAGTTATCTAACAACCAGGCTTCGACACGCTGCCTCGTCACCTGTGGTGTCTGTTAAACCATTTTCAAACCGGACAGGGATACTGTCGTCAGAAATGGAAACTAACTGTGCCCCTGCGGTGACGTTCAAACAATGTCGCAACTAGTTGATTAATGCTCTACAGGGTGTCTCTGGAAAACTCCAGCAGAAAAACTAGGATTTCTTAACAATTGCTACATATAATATTTTTATAAAATTTCCAACACGTGTTCAGCACATATTTCCCCACCTATCTCCTTATTTTCATCTCATTTGCATGTCAGATGGCCATATTGTGAGATATAAAATGAAAACTTCGATTTTTTACAACTCAGTCACACCATGACAGGTTTAAATATCTAGCTTAACACAAGTTTTCATTTAGTGTAAATGTTGGTAGTAGCAGTAATAATAATAATAATAATAATAATAATAATAATAATAATAATAATAATAATAATAATAATAATAATAATAATAATAGTAGTAGTAGTAGTAGTAGTAGTAGTAGTAGTAGTAGTAGTAGTGCTGTAGTTGTAGTAGTAGTAGAAGTAGTAGTAGTAGTAGTCAGAATTCGACATAACAAAAAAAAGTTTTATTTAAACTTTAAGAATGGATAAAACATCAAATGGAGATAAGATGCGAATTCAGACATTGCGAGAGCTTGGCTTTGGATAACAGACAATTGTTGCAAAATATCCTGAAAAGGGATGAAACCTTTATTCAGTTAAAATTATTTGCAAACGGGTCAATGATCGTGGATCTGCAACAAATCGAACACGTTTCTTGTTTTGTCGAATTCTGAGAATTTAAAAACATTTTTACAAATTTTAGTTCGATTTAAACTTTACTACTACTACTACTACTACTACTACTACTACTACTACTACTACTACTACTACTACTACTACTACTACTACTACTACTACTACTACTACTACTACCACTACTACTACCACTACCACTACTACTACCACTGCTGCTGCTGCTGCTGCCACCACCACCACCACCTGCTGCTGCTGCACCTGCACTACCTGCTGCACCACCTGCACCACCACCTGCACCTGCACTGCACTACTACTACCACCACTACTACCTGCTGCTGCTGCACCACTACCACTACTGCTACTACTGCTGCACCACCACCACCACTGCTGCTGCACTACTACTACTACTACTACTACTACTACTATTACCACTACTACTACCAACATTGACATGAAACCAAATTTGTGTGAAGCTAGATATTTAGGTCTGTCATGCTGCGACTGAGTAGTCAAAATCGAAGTTAGATTTTTATATTTCACAATATGGCCATCTTACATGCAAATGAGATGAAAATAAGCAGAAATGTGGAGAAATATGTGCTGTACACGTGTGGAAATTTTGCTAGAAATATATTTATGAATTTTAAGATAAATCATAGTTTTTCACCTGGTTTTCTTTCCAGAGACACCCTGTATAACCAGGTTGTGGACGGTGAACTACAACTCTACATACTCTGCAAACTCACTCTACAAATTCGACATAACGTTGCAAACAAATGGCTGACATTATTTAGCTGCTATTATAGAACATTTAGCATTCGATAATAATAATAATAATAATAATAATAATAATAATAATAATAATAATAATAATAATAATAATAATAATAATAATAGTAGTAGTAGTAGTAGTAGTAGTAGTAGTAGTGCTGTAGTTGTAGTAGTAGTAGAAGTAGTAGTAGTAGTAGTCAGAATTCGACATAACAAAAAAAAGTTTTATTTAAACTTTAAGAATGGATAAAACATCAAATGGAGATAAGATGCGAATTCAGACATTGCGAGAGCTTGGCTTTGGATAACAGACAATTGTTGCAAAATATCCTGAAAAGGGATGAAACCTTTATTCAGTTAAAATTATTTGCAAACGGGTCAATGATCGTGGATCTGCAACAAATCGAACACGTTTCTTGTTTTGTCGAATTCTGAGAATTTAAAAACATTTTTACAAATTTTAGTTCGATTTAAACTTTACTACTACTACTACTACTACTACTACTACTACTACTACTACTACTACTACTACTACTACTACTACTACTACTACTACTACTACTACTACTACTACTACTACTACTACTACTGCTACTGCTACTGCTACTGCTGCCACCACTACTACTACTACTACTACTACTACTACTACTACTACTACTACTACTACTACTACTACTGCTAGTACTACTACTGCTAGTACTACTACTGCTGCTGCTGCTACTACTACTACTAATACTACTACTACTACTATTACCACTACTACTACCAACATTGACATGAAACCAAATTTGTGTGAAGCTAGATATTTAGGTCTGTCATGCTGCGACTGAGTAGTCAAAATCGAAGTTAGATTTTTATATTTCACAATATGGCCATCTTACATGCAAATGAGATGAAAATAAGCAGAAATGTGGAGAAATATGTGCTGTACACGTGTGGAAATTTTGCTAGAAATATATTTATGAATTTTTAGATAAATCATAGTTTTTCTCCTGGTTTTCTTTCCAGAGACACCCTGTATAACCAGGTTAGTGGACGGTGAACTACAACTCTACATACTCTGCAAACTCACTCTACAAATTCGACATAACGTTGCAAACAAATGGCTGACATTATTTAGCTGCTATTATAGAACATTTAGCATTCGATAATAATAATAATAATAATAATAATAATAATAATAATAATAATAATAATAATAATAATAATAATAATAATAATAATAATAATAATAATAATAATAATAATAATAATAATAATAATAGTAGTAGTAGTAGTAGTAGTAGTAGTAGTAGTAGTAGTAGTAGTAGTAGTAGTAGTAGTAGTAGTAATAAATAAAAAAATAAACTAAGCCAGCTTATAATGAGCAAGCACATTAAATATAATGATGTAATGAGCAAATTTTTAATAAAAATTTACTGAATTGAAGCGGAAGATATTTGATGTTATGTTGAAGGCGAAATTAGACAACTTAGCACTGAGGTTCGAAGTAACTCTATTAACGGTTTGGTTTGACGCGTTGATATTCTCCTGATGTGCGCTGCCGGTAATAAAATCTAACTCTTCATAGTGAATGGACCATTCTCTACTCGATGTCAGTTCGTGTCGTATTCTGTTTTGCCTGTAAAGGATAAGCGACAATAATTTTCACTATTGACTGGTTTTAATTTAAGGTCTGCAACTGTTACATAAGTTGGATGTTTGCCTTTACATTGTGCGGGAGTGTTATTTGAAAGACTGAGTACTGGCGTCAAATGTAACAAATATTGTTTTGCATACTACTGAGCGACTGGCAGTATGGAGTGTACTGACTTCAAATCCGAAGTCAGGGCATCCGGTTATCAGGTAGGGTAGCAGATGTCCGGTTTCGACCCGGACTGTCAAGTAGTCTGGCTATTTGTTCAGTGAAAATGAAGTAATACCGTACATGCATTTCTCCAGTATTTTCTTTCAATTTGCAAACAACAGCAAGCAAGTCACTACCAGCCTAATACATACAATGTACACCTGTACTAGGCAGTAAATTATATAATATGTGACATGTCTTGATAAACCCAAACCCGAAGTCGCTTACCCAAGTTACCCGCACTATAGCAACTAGTACTAGCTAGCTCATGCCTCATTTAATCCCTCTGTAGACTGACGTCATTTGTGACGTAAGGTAAAGTTCATCCATAGGCGCTGTGCCCTTAGGTGCCGGTGCTGATCTCCGGTTTCATGACCATCAGCCCATAGGTGGCTAAGCCATTTATCAGCGGACGGTGGCCAGTCATTCCGCCTATCCTATGGTTACCTTCGCAATGTTGCCATTGATACTCATTTTACCATCACGAAAAAGGCTGAGTCGACCTTTAGGGCTCCTGCGGGACTCGAACCCGCGACCTCCTGCTCCATCATCCACCGTTGTTACCACTCTGCTAACTTCCCGCCCCAATTTGTGACGTAGGCCCAATGATTCTAATGAAAACGCAGCGTCTTTAATTTTTCTTATACTGGCACAGAATTAAAGAAAGACATTTTTGTCAAAGGAAATGAATAAAAACAGCTGAGTTCAGTAATAGTTTCTTTTATTTCTTTGTTTTCAACGGTACAGTTTACCTATATTTCTATTATGTCCTTGTTGCTAACGGTGCAGCCTACACATATTTAAAGTTAACAATAATTTAACTGTTTTATTTGGAATATATGTCATTTATTCGTGGTCAATCTGGTTACTTTTGCATTCATTGCCACCTACACGGGTGTCCGGTATTTTTAAAACAGGGATATGGCAACCATATTGTAAAGTTATCAACGCATTTCCACAAACTACACATTTATAATATAAATAACGTTTGGTCAAAAAACTGTTAAAATGTGCACTTGTGTATCAAAGCATCACATTAACGAGAAATTGAAGCATTCGTTAAAAATGAATCTGAAACTCACTCATTGACACTCATTTATACAAATTACTGTCCCAAAATGCTTTGGTGCTTTTATGCGGTCGTGTCCCGTTGTAGAAACCACCACCGTAATCTCTCAACAGTGACAGTTGAGCAGGTTACAGTTGCCTTTAGATCATCTCTGAAATACCTTGATGGAACCTTCATCGTTCGTACTCACATTCTTCAAATTCGTAGGTCAAAATCGAGATTTAAATGTTGAAAAAAATACACGTTCAGTGATATCCTGCAGTGGAGGTTCTGGTATGCTATGAGCAATGTGTTAAATGAGTTGTTTTCAGCTCGTTTGTGACCTAGACTACGTTGACGATGTTGCTCTTCTGGAAATACCTGTCATGAACCTTGAATTAGAAACAGCTTCCCAACTAGGACTACAAGTGTCCTGAACAAAAACCGAGCTGCAGAATCTGAATTCCGGAGGAAATACAGGAGGCATATTTGACAAGAGGTGGAAATGTACACCTACCTGAATTCGCCTAGCTGGGTTCTGACGGCTGGTGCCAGTGGGGCATTGCTCGCATAATTGGCATGGTTGCATCTTCCACGAGATCTCTTAAAGATCTATGGTGCCAAAGACAATTTTGTCCATCGAACCAACATTACTTGGATTCTCATAATGATCAATAACGTTCTTATGATAGCTTGGCTACAGCTTGGCTTCAGCTTGGTAACAAGATCCGTTACCTACCAGCCCTGCGTCCTGCGAATTCTCCCATATCGTTCCGAGACTTTGGACTTTGCAGATATGAGACTCAAAAACTACAGGCATTCCATATTCTCTGCATCTGATGGTTTGACTTCGTGACCAATGTAACCACACAGACAGTACCAGTGACAGACGTCATCACGCAACGCTGTTTCTTTTTGGTCACGTGACTCGCCAGGACAGCAACATTTTAGCATACCGCGCCATTCCAGCCTGCCTGCGCCAATGCTCGCGTACCACCTGCGAGCTGGAAAAGACCTTCTGGCAGACCACGCTGTACTTGGCCACAGCAGATCGGCGATGGTCTGCCATCTACAATCATTCACGACTGACACTCAGCCATCGGTCGCCGACACAACTGGCGCAAAACGAGATTGGCGCAACGGGCCTCCGTCGTCCACACGAATTGATGGAAATGCTGATTCAAGCTAAGTCATAGAAATGTGAAATGAAGAAGGTGACGCGGTTGAACGTTAAATTGAATGTTGAACGTTGAATTACTACACAGGACTACACAGGACGGATCTACGAGGTCCTTCCTAATGGGGTAAAGAAAATTGGTTAAGACAGGACACTTGAAAAGACCGAGATTTAAGATCAGATGTAAACCAGTGGGATGCGCTTTTGCGCATCCCACTAGTTTACATCTGATCTTCCAAACAAACGACGAGAATTCCAAACAACGAGAGTCGCTCAAGCAAAATTGTGTCATCTATGGTATAAAATACAGTAGAGAGGCAAAGGAGGCGAAGGACGGCAACTTGTCTAAGACCAAAAGTAGTTAGGAGTCTGGCATGAGTGTAGACGAGGACGATTTCTGTTGAGTGATGTTTAGAGTTGGCACACTCATGTATAGTGAATTGTTCGAAAAGTGTACGACTGTTAGCTTTTATAGGAGATAAATATTTAAGATGGAGCGATAGTCAAGGTCCGGCTTTGTTAGACGTGGAGTGCAGGCCCGTCTTTACGCGTTAAAAATCGGGCACAGTGTCAGAGACTCCGCGCACCTTAGGGGCCCCGCGCCGCGCACAAACTTTTTTTGTCAACATTCAAAAACGTTTGGAGATGACCTTTTTATCCAAAAACGTTTGGAGATTACCTTTTTTCGCTTGTCAACATAAAAAATGTTTGGAGATTACCTTTTTTGATTGTCGACATTTGATCTTCACATCTAGGGCTTTCTAGGCCCCCGCAGGCCGCCAGGTGCCCGGGGCCTCAGACAGGCCCCGGGCACGAGTATAAGACAGGCCTGGTGGAGTGACAAAAGAGTTTTCAGACGAAGATGGAAAGTGTCGGAATAAGAGAAAGGTTAATGAGTCTAGCTACGATAAAAGTAAGTACAGTGGCACACTGTTTGAGTAGAGAGTTAGGTGTGTTTGTTTGGAAGGAAGAGTAGAAGTTTGAATACCTTTTCTTCAATGGTATGAATGAAGCTGAATAAATTTAACGATCGTGGATTAATTTTAGAATTTTAATACTTACGACTACATTTTAACATTCTAAAACTAGATCTTTAACGTAATTGATTAAGGCTAAAGATTTTAATCGCATTGGTTCTTTTTGCCTAATACAGAACATCATTTAATTTCGATTGCTTTGGACGTCATACCTGATACATTTCAAGACAACGAGCGGAACAATGAGTGCCACTACGAGCAACAGAGCGCACAGGATGCTAAGTCCAATGACTACAACATCATCAAGCAGACACAGTTTATGGATATAAATTATATTGTTCAACAGTGAAAATGTAACTGACTTAAAAATGTCATAATCATAATTTTGGTATTTTGGTGTACTGAACACGTATACGACCATGAAAAAGTTTCGTTAGGTCTAGTTTCGAAGATAATTCACATAGCTCATTTTCGATGTTCACCGTGTATATTCACCTATTAGGACTGTCAAAAAATCCGAAACAAGCATAAGATGATGAAAAATTGCATCACATTGCATAATGCCACCATACTCACACATTCTTCTTCTTCATGTGCCATGTATTGCTACGTCGGCGACCATAGATTTCCACTCCTATTATTTTGTTTTATAGTGTTCCTTATTAGTTCGATGTTGTCTTTATCTCTTGGAGCTTCTCTTAGACTGTGTGTCTTGCTCTATTCGTTGTCTTCCTCTTGCTCTTTTACCCTTTTTTCCTGTTATGACTAGATTTTCCAATCCATCATATCTAATTAGATGTCCGAACAATTCCAACTGTTGCTTTTCTTTTTTAAACTTGAAGCATTTCTTCTTTAAATTTAAATTCTTCCGTGGTCCAACCATATTTTATTAAATAGCTCTGCACGATAAACCCCCCTTTTTAGCTTAGATTAAACGCCTAGGTATTACTGCGGTGCTGCTTTTGAAAGCGACATAGAAATTAAACGAGATCTTACTTATACGACCTTACCCTTTTTACTTTCCTCGTCTGACTGTGTTTTCTTCTCAAAATACTGACTAGTTCGAAACTGGTTATGTCACTATTGGCTAAAAACCTAGCATTCGGCAAGGAAACAAAGAGTAAGAAAGTAATATTTTAACTTCTGAATTGACGTTCGAACAAGGTGCACAAAATGCATGCTGATATTAAATTGTTAAAATAAATATTGAGACAGAGCTCCAAATTCCGGTTTCGAATCACTAAATTCTTAGATT
This sequence comes from Metaphire vulgaris, assembly GCA_018105865.1. Classification (NCBI taxonomy): domain Eukaryota; kingdom Metazoa; phylum Annelida; class Clitellata; order Crassiclitellata; family Megascolecidae; genus Metaphire; species Metaphire vulgaris. The sequence goes on along the minus strand of CM030833.1, from coordinate 8,563,749 downwards.
AAAATTTGTATTCGAATTTTGACCAGGAATCGAATTGGCATAGTAGGGATTTAGTGGAATTTACATATCCTGACTCACATTGGAATTGGTGCGCCATTAATAATATTGTGGCACCGTAGACGGTTTTTTGATTTGATTGAAGTTCGAGCAATATTCTATTGTCACTTACTTAAGCTTCTGGATGTGTCTTTGGGCGATTTTGGACAAAGATTATCGTTCCATCCGCATTTGGGTCTACCTAGAGGGGTGAAGTTAAAGCCTCCTGGCCAATAAAGAGCTTTGCGACTGTCGAAGTCGTATAATTGACCTATAGAAGCTTTGAATTCTCCGATGGTAACGAACTTTCCAGACTGTATCATTTGAATTTCAACGTCCCAATAGCGATCTCCATACACTGTATCAACTGTCACTTGCCCTGTGTAACCTAGTAAATCAAAACGGACATAAACATACCTCCACCATCTAATACATATTACACAAAATTATGGAAGTAGTCGATTTTTAACCGTTTTTTGTATTTGAATATGAGGATTCGGAGACTTCTGCGTCTCTCTTACATTTTTGGAGTCTTCAAGCCGAAATTTTTTGCCTAAATAACGTAATTTTATGTCGGCATTGTGTTCACTTACCGATATGATCACGTTGTTGTTGTTGCTGCTGCTGCTGCTGCTGTTTTTGTTGCTTGTCCGCGACTGCTAGCATAGACAACACTTATATAAATGTTGTTGTTTGTTATTGTATGTTATGTTTGCCTGAAATGGCTACAAGTTTAAGTCATTGCGTGTAATGCCCCATAGAGTCAGTGGTATCAATCATTGACTAAAATAACAAGTCATTTAATTCAATTACTAACTTTTCCAGTTATTTATTTCACACGTTGACTGGCTCACTATTTTCGCTAATATAATCCTATAAGACTGCGATTTCTACATCTCAGACTGTGTTAATAACGGGTGGATTATCGATGGCAATTCTTTCAGGCTCCCCCTTTACTGTCTTTGCTAGTCATTGACAGATCCATTAATTCATTGTTTGGCTCTCATATTCACACTAATTGTTGCACTACTAGTGGCACTAACAGAGAACCTGTTAAACTTAAATACTTACACTAATCTATACATTAAAATTCAACTGGGCTATACTAGACTCGATTTCCAGTACACCCTGCTATAGAAATGTGGTTCTATATAAACGGAAGTAGCTCACTGACGTTTCCCTTTAGTACGAATACAGCAGATGCTAAAATACAACAGAAATATAGAAAACACGTTCAGAGCACAAGTAGAACAACTTCGTTCTAGCAACAAAATGCCGGATTGCTAACTAAAGAGGAATACTTTAATTTGATCGAGGAGCCGTATTATTAGACAAACCTCGCGTGCTATGATAACACGTGAGGTTTGTCTGTTATGTTAGCATATTTGGTTGATAAAGTCTTCATCATCTTGTCCCGTCCTCTGTGCCCAGTACTCTGATGAACACGCTTCACTATATCAATAGATAACAACAACAACAACAACAACAACAACAACAATAATAATACTAATAATAATAATAATAATAATAATAATAATAATAATTATTATTATTATTATTATTATTATTATTGTGCACTTCTATAGCATCAGTTCTAATGTCCAAGGGTATCAATCGATGATACTTGAACTGAACATAACTGAACTGAAGTTTATTTCAACTCAGCTTGACATAGGCATATAGGCATAGGCATAAGCATGTCTGACATCAATTACAATACATTGCATAAATTTAATTGAAAATAAGACGAACAAATTCACAGAAGACTAATTTTGTCTAAATATACAATAGATTAATAAAAAATAAACCTGAGAAGAAGTCAAAAGTGAATATTTGACTAGAATATTCAGTTATAAAACATCCTATAGTAGACAAGAGTTATACCGGTAAGTGGTATGTTGAGAAGAAAAAGTTTGCCTAAACTTTAAAGAGAAACATATCCTGCCAGGGAGGCAACCTGATTCAATTGAATTGTTAAATGTATAGCAGAGCAATAGACATCAAGTAATATTCTTAATTAAAGTAATAGTATAATAAGAATTATAGAGTATGTTGAGAAGAAAAGGGTTGCCTAAACTTTAAAGATAAACATATCCTGCCAGGGAGGCAACCTGATTCATTGAATTGTTAAATGTATAGCAGAGCAATAGACATCAAGTAATATTCTTAATTAAAGTAACAGTATAATAAGAATTATAGAATTTTATTTAAAAGTACCAAAAGGGAACAATGTTCTCTCAGTAAGGTACCCTAAGAATGTAGTAGCTACAATAGTCAATTATAGATTATAAGTATAGCAAATTGCTAGAATTGCTTGAAGACCTTGCGTCTCTCAACTGGACCTGTCTACGTAGCAGGAGATCTTAATGTGCGGCTCGACCGTGAAGATGATCCCGCCAGTCGTCAACTCTGTGAGCTTTTCACAACCTACAACTTCGTGTTTAAAGAAACTGAGGCCACGCATGTCAGAGGTGGTCTGTTGGATGTTGTGGCGTATCACAATGACATTGTGCCGCCCCAGATGAGCGTTGTAGATGTGGGACTGTCCGACCACCGTCTTGTCCGATGGACAGTGCCGCTGACTAAACCGTGCCCTGTCTACGCCTCCGTCACACGGCGTGCCTGGCGAAAGCTAGATACCCTCGCGTTCCGACAGGAGCTCTCGACCTCCAGACTCTGCCAACCAGCTCTATGGTCTACATTGGATATTGAAGAGCTTGCCCTCCTCTATGACCGGGAGATCACTGACATTGTGGAGAGACTGGTGCCAGTGACGACAGTGAGCTGTCGCCGTCGCCCCTACGATCCTTGGTTTGATGAGGAGTGCCGGAGAGCCAAACGAGAGTTGCGGTTTGCTGAACGGAAAACTCGGATAGCTCACCTGGACTCTGCTGTTACTGCCGCAGCAGCAGCCTACTGGATGGAACAACGGAGAGCCTATAGGCAACTACTTCGCCGTAAGCGCGAAGCCTTCTGGAACGGCAAAGTCGACTCAGAGCGTGCTGATCCTCGATGTCTTTGGCGGTCCTTGAGCACTCTACTTGGCCGAGGTCGAATACAAGCTCACGGAACTCCCACAGCTGACGCCTTCGCCGAATACCTGCGTAATAAAGAGGCAGGGTTGTGTGCAGCGACAGATGATCCTATTGCTCCTGTGCCTAGTGTACCACTCACACAGTGCTACTTCGGATCGTTCCAGCCTCTTTCTACCGACGAGGTGGTCTCGCACATACGAGCACTGCCGGATAAACAATGCGCCAACGACCCTCTGCCGACTGTTCTTCTAAAGGAATTCTCCGATCTACTCGCACCGTTCATCACTGCACTCTTCAATCGCTCGATGTCCGCCGGAATCGTGCCGACAACATTCAAGTCAGCCTACATAACCCCGAGACTTAAGAAATCCAACTCACACCCCGCCGATGTGAAGTCGTACAGGCCGATCTCTAACCTGACAGTTTTATCAAAGCTTCTCGAGCGGCTCGTTTCTCATCAACTCATCCGCTACCTGACAACATCCAATCTGCTTCCCGATCTACAGTCTGCATACCGCGCCTACCACTCTACTGAAACTGCTGTGTTGAAAGTTACATCTGACATTCTCCGTGCGCTCGACAGGGGGATGTAGCAGTCATCGTGCTGCTGGATCTTACTGCCGCTTTTGACACAGTGGACCATGGCACGCTGCTGCGTAAGATGGAAGCTTCGTTCGGAGTGGGCGGCTCAGTGCTCCAGTGGTTCGCTTCCTACCTATCGAATCGCATGCAGCACGTACGCTGCGCCAACTCTGCTACGCCGCTGAACCAGGTATTGCGCGGGGTTCCACAGGGGTCCGTCCTGGGACCTATTCTTTTCGTGCTCTACATTGCTGACATAGTGAGCATCGTTCAGCGGTTTGGATTGCATGCTCACCTCTATGCAGATGATACACAGGTATACGGGAGCTGTTCCCCTGCGACAACCGAACTGCTCCAGCAGAGAATCACGCTGTGCTTGACAGAGTTGTCCAAGTGGCTGAAGTCGCATCGGTTACAGCTCAATGCTGCTAAGACCGAGATCCTTTTGTTGGCTGCTGAAAGACAGAAACATTTGATACCGTCTACCTGCATACGTATTGACGGAATTGATGTGCAGCCGGTGTCGCCGGTACGGAACCTCGAGATATTCCTGGATAGCACCGTGTCAATGAAGACACACGTTTCGAAGACTGTGGCTGGATACTTCAATGCCCTCAGGCTGATTAGAAGTATTCGTCGCTCAGTGACAGCCACTGCACTCAAAACACTGGTCTCCACTCTGGTGTTGACCAAATTAGATTATGGCAATGCTACTCTCGCCGGAATACGGAAATACCTTCTCAATCGTCTTCAGTCCGTTCTTAACGCTGCTGCTCGTATGATCTGCCATATTCCACCAGGTGAACACGTAACTCCATCGCTTCGTGATTTGCACTGGCTATCAGCGCCAGAAAGAATCCACTTCAAGCTCGCGCCTACCGATGCCTTAATGGTGTCGGCCCTGCATACCTGGCGACTGAACTGGTACGAGTAGCTAACTTGGAAGGTCGGCAACGCTTGAGATCCGCCCGTTCCACCTCACTGGTCGTTCCAAGGATGCGCCTTCGAACTGTCGGTGATCGTGCGTTCCCTGTGGCCGCGTCGAGAGCGTGGAACTGTCTGCCTCCATTTGTGCAGCTCTCTCCTTCTCTCAACACCTTCAAAGAGAAGCTTAAAACCTGGCTTTTCCGCAGGAGCTACTTGTGATTTCTTGTGTTTTTGTATGTGTTCACGCAGTTCTTTTAGGACGAGTTACCACATTAATCAGTACGTTGTAATAATAATAATAATAATAATAATAATAATAATAATAATAATAATAATAATAATAATAATAATAATAATAATAATAATAATAATAATAATAATAATAATAATAGCAGACAATTAACATAAGTCCTTGAGATGTTAAAGAGTTTAATTAATTTGATAAGTTTATTACTTAGAAATGTAGTAAATTAATTTTAAGATGTCACGGCTCTATTACATGTCAGAATAAACATTTAAATGGACAATATATATTAATTTCACATATTTTAAGAATAACACACTCTCGTGTGAAATAAATCATTAGAAAAGGTTGTCATTGCAAAGGAGTGACTAGTTATTTTAGTCATTGCATGAAACCACTGACCCTATGGGGGCAATACACGCAATGACTGAAACTTTTAGTCATTTCTTTTAATGACTAAATTACACGTTTTGACTGTTTATATATATATATATATATATATATATATATATATATATATATATTATGATATATAACCTAAATAGGACTCGTTTACTTACTTACTTGTCTAGGGAAACTACTTTGGCACTAACAGCACATTTTAACTGACAAAACTATTCTTCTTATAAAATCTCGCTTTAATCTTAATTAAACATTCAACTCTTCCGCCATAGCTGCTATCAATAGGCAGTGCTATATAACTCTAATCAATGTTTTAAAACGTCTATAGCAACTAGTTACTAATATAAATAAAGCTGATAACAATCACACAAAATCAATGAAAATGAAACAAATGTGCCCTTGCACGAAAACCAATTCGATATACTAATTCACGAATATTAAGCGAACTGAAATCTCGGTTCAGATTTAAATAAAAGCAATTTTAAAACAACGAAGAGCAGAAACGAAAACGTCCGCCTTCTTCTTCACGGCCACCGTCGAACTCTCTTCTTCGAAAAGATGCACTTTCAAAACGTAACTGCCTTCAGCAACGGCTCTTTCGACCAATGACGCCCGTCGTCTCATCACGCCTTCTATAACGTGAATTCCTATTTGCTTTAGAAGCAAACACAGTAAACTTCACGTTCAAACCTACCAATATTCCAATCATTTTGCTATCTACTGTTGGTGGATCACCACGTCAACTCAGATGCAATGGCTGTGACGACATCAAAGGAAATTCAGAAGCAAACTTTTTCAATTTCAACTTTCCAAAATGGAATTGATATTACAAAGGAATAAACAAGAACTAACCACTGAGAACAACTGCAAAATTATGCTATCTAAGTGATTATATCACAAAACTATCCTTAGCTTAAGCTACAGTACTTACATTCTATTTTTTTCCAACACTTACTTACAACGCCTAACTAGTTCCTTATCCTACCTATTCTGATGGTAACAAATGTAACGAAAACCAATTCGATATACTAATTCACGAATATTAAGCGAACTGAAATCTCGGTTCAGATTTAAATAAAAGCAATTTAAACTATCGCTGCAATCATGTGAAGCGACCTAAATAGGACTCGCTTGTCTGGGGAAACCTTTGGCACTAACTCGCACATTTTAACTGACAAAACTATTCTTCTTATAAAACTTTAATCTTAATTAAACATTCCAACTCTTCCGCCATAGCGGCTATCAATAGGCAGTGCTATATAACTCTAATCAATGTTTTAAAACGTCCAGCGACAGCAACTATCTTAGCAACTAGTTACTAATATAAATAACAGCTGATAACAGCTTCCACACAAAATCAATGAAAATGAAACAAATGTGCCCTTGCACGAAAACCAATTGATATTAATTCACGAATATTAGCGAACTGAAATCTCGGTTCAGATTTAAATAAAGCAATTTTAAAACAACGAAGAGCAGAAACATCGCTTCGAACGTCCGCCTTCTTCTTCGGCCACCGTCGAACTCTCTTCTTCGAAAAAGACTTTCAAAACGTAACTGCCTTCAGCAACGGCTCTTTGACCAATGACGCCCGTCGTCTCATCGCCTTCTATAACGTGAATTCCTATTTGCTCACATAAACATAGAAGCAAACACAGTAAACTTCACGTTCAAACCTACCAATATTCCAATCATTTGCTATCTATGCCTCAATATAGCCCCTATCACAATATATATATTACAGTCAAAACGTATATATATATATAATGTGAACAATTCATCCTAGCTGAATCTCATAAGCGCTCCATCAATTTTACATCTAATTTTAAAATCGTTTTTCGAGGTTTATGCTGGACCTCTCGGTATATTTATTCTTTAACATCGCTCATCTCAACACCGTTACTGTTTGTAATTGAACTCTAGGCTTTCTCTCAGTTTTTCTATTAAATTAACTCCACGGCTGCACTCATTTTTCTAATTAGTTTAGTAACTATTTAGTAAACTAACTAGTTTTTCTAATTAAATTAACTCCATCAGCTGCACTATTTACCTCATTCTGAGCTTTGAGCCGCTGCATGAGCTGATAAACAATTCGACTTTTCTTTCCAACTTTACTGCTTTACTTTCCTTGATAATTTCAGCCTGGCATAAATGACAATTATGTTCATTCTACTTGATTATTCGTACTGTTCATTTGTTCTCAACATTTGACTCATTGGAGCTACTACCGCACTGCAGTTGATCACTACTCACACAAAATTCCTAACTCCTTTGCCTTAACCCTCCGTTGTTCACATCTTCGTCTGCGCCGTTCACATTTTGTTAGTAAGTTCGTGTAATTAGACACCTTCTTTTCAATGCACACGCCTCACTCATCAGCCATTGACTTAGTTGCACTGACTGAAACCTGGGTATCTCCACCTACAACTACATGTCGAGTTTAACCCATACTAAAAAAACATTGCACTGGCTTAAAATAACTGAACGTATCCTATTATAAGATAATAACACTTACATATACATATAACTAACTTTAGTCATCAAAACATGTCAACCTTGGAGCATTATATCTCCCCGACCCAGACGATCGTCGTTTCATCTCTCTCTTTCACACCCGCTGAGCCATTCCTTTTGTGGGATTGCTTGTTCACTTCCCACTGTTTTCAGACCTGCTTCTGTAGTTACCTACTTTATTTTGCTACAGAGCCTGGTTAAGTTCTTTCGTCCATTTTCACTTTATTCTTTCTACGTATTTGACCGATCGATTTGACTGATTCCTCTTTCTCCAGTTTAAAAAAAAATTAAATTCTATTCTGCTTTCTTTTCCGTTAAAATTTCATTCTTGAAAATTTGCGACCGTTCCTTCTCATACGCCTCACCTGAACTTTGGAACTATATCCCAGTTTCCATCCGCCAAATTGGACACTTTCGAACACTATACCTTTTGCTTCACCATCTGGTGATGTTATTTTTTTAAAAATATGTTCTTTTGTGATAACTTGTCTTATGCCAGTTTAAAAAAAATTAAATTCTACCTTTTGTTAAAATTTCACCATCTGGTGATCCCAGTTTCCATTTTTTTAAATACCTTTTGCTTCACCATCTGGTGATGTTATTTTTTTAAATATGTTCTTTTGTGATAACTTGTCTTATGCACAAAAGTAAAGTAATCCTAAAGCCATTGTTCACAAAGTTGGAATGCTCTGCCGCTTGCAAAACGTGATCAAACCGTCTCACGCCCAGTTGTCCTTAATAAACTTAAGACGTTTTATTTCGATATAACAGCAGCGGCGCATTTGTAAAAGTCGCTCCTCGGAAATCAATTATCCGACACACAATTCCAGGAATCACAGAGAGGTTACAACAAACGTTTATTACGCAAAATGAAACACGACATTGGGCATGATTACCAGCAAAACGCAAACAGCGATACAAGACAACAACAACAACAACAACAACAACAACGACAACAACAACTGCTCTACCGATCGTAATCCCCTATTCACCGCTATCAACACACCTGATCAGAGAATGGAAACAATGTCAATTTCAAAATGTGTGTATCTTTAGTTTTTTGGCCATATTTCAGCAAATACTAGAGATACCAGCATGAAATTTGGCAATTACATCAGAAACACTACCAAGTATATGGCCTAGAAATGTCATTTAAATCGCTACACACGCGCCGAGATGTTAAATATCATAAAGGGGTCCAGTTTTTACGTGTTCACCTATATATATATATATATATATATATATATATATATATATATATATATATATATATATATATATATTCACAAAGTTGGAATGCTTTGCCGCTTGCAAAATGTGATCAAACCGTCTCACACCCAGTTGTTCTTAATAAACTTAAGACGTTTTATTTCGATATAACAGCAGTTGCGCATTTGTAAAAGTCGCGCCTCGGAAATCAATTATCACAATCAACAACAACAATAGTGGGGCAAAACGGATAAAATATTTTGAATCAGGGCACCAAAATTACTCAAGAGCAGGTCTTAACTTGCAGGCAACAATATATATATACTTCGCTACATGATGATTTTTTCATGTAGACCCTATGCGTGTATTTTCTATTTACATCATGCAGATTTCATTATAATGAAATGGTCAACAGTTTGTTGCCTGCAAGTTAAGACCTGCTCTTGAGTAATTTTGGTGCCCTGATTCAAAATATTTTATCCGTTTTGCCCCATCAGCTTTATTTTTTAGACACGGCTTAGTCGTTCTTGTATTTTGGTTCAACTAAAAATAACATCAAATGCAGAATCCTTAATCAATTCAAATTCTATTCCTCAGCAGCAAACATCTTCAGAGCAATACATAATACATATTTATTTACACACACACACACACACACACACACACACACACACACACATATATATATATATATATATATATATATATATATATATATATATATATATATATATATATGGGACTTATTACAAGAAAGTGCCGGAGACAGAAGAATATATACTTTTCAGCTCTCGTCTTGATCCGGACCAGAAGCAGAGAAAGTCCCTTGGACTTGAAAGTCTCTTCAGGGCACATTTAGAAAGACAATTGCATGTTAAATGCTTGAAGTGTTATTTTTCGGATTTATAGTGTGACAAAGTACAATTATATGTTAAATGCTTGAAGTGTTATTTTTCGGATTTATAGTGTGACAAAGTGAACGACAACTTAATAACACTACTTAGTATATATATATATATATCTTAGTATCTTAATTGATATACTAAGATATATATATATATATATATATATATATATATATATTAGTATATATATAATATTATATATATACTAAGATATATATATATATCTTAGTATCTTAATTGATATACTAAGATATATATATATATATCTTAGTATATATATATAATATTATATATATATATACTAAGTAGTGTTATTAAGTTGTCGTTCACTTTGTCACACTATAAATCCGAAAAATAACACTTCAAGCATTTAACATGCAATTGTCTTTCTAAATGTGCCCTGAAGATGTGATGCTGCTCCTTCGTCCACAATTACCTCAAAACAGTTTTCATGAAGCGTGCTTATTTAACAAAAATAATATAATTGATTACACTGGGCATATTTCAATTCGTTT
>CM030833.1:8413380-8548380 GCA_018105865.1 Metaphire vulgaris | reverse complement strand
TATTGGGGGATAAGCTCCCCCAATAACGGGATAACATGGTCGTGCCACCTAGCACCGAATATCATCCGAGCGGCGGCGTTCAGGACCGATCGCAGTCGGCCTAGCTGATTGTCGGGATGTCAGAGGAGAAGGCTATTGCAATAATCGAACCTAAATAACACAAGGACTAGATGTATCGCAGCTGATATTGAAATATAAAGAGGAATCTTCCTAATCTTTTGGGGCTGAAAATAACAGGCGCGAGTTACGGTGTTCACTTGGCCGAAGAACGATAGGGAGTCATCAAGGAGGCGCACTTCGGTAGACGGAGCGACGACAGCATCTCCGATCATAAACGGCGTTCGGCTAATCTGGTGGATCATCCGAGGGGTGTAAAATCTCTTTCTTATTTATCTGAAGTTAAGTTTTGTTTGAAATATCGTATGAAATACTTCCATTTAGCTTGCTGTTTACACATGATCAGAATTTTGCTCATCTGTCAAATTTTTGCTAAATGTTTCTCGAGTGTTATGGCTTTTAAAGAAAAATAGCCTGGAAGAAATGATTGATCATTCAAGCAAGTTTTCTGTTAATATGTCTCTGTCTGTCTGTCTGCCTGTCTTGCGCTGTCTGCTATTTATGACTCTTAAGAATATTTGAATAACACCGTCAACAAATCTTAAATAGTTTGGCACACTGACTTTCAAACGATGCATTGAAGACTTTGGCGGCAGCTTCGATTCGCTTTTCTATTGAAGCGCTAAATTTGAAGAAATCAGTAGGTTCATCCTGGAGCGCTTGTTTGAACCCATGTCCCCAAACCATCATTGCCTCGTAGGCATCGTAGGTCATCAAAGGAATCTGTGCAAATTATTAATAAGCAATTTGAATCAAGTGCAGTGAACATAAATGTCAACTGTATTGAAAGACCAATTGAGATAATTGTAAAGTGAGAATTCCTTTTACTCACCTAATTGTACTCTACGCATCTGTGTATTTATTGTAACTACAACCCTCGCTACTATGGCGACTATATAAAGCAAGGATGGTCGAACCTTTATTTACCGAGAGCCGTGTATACAAATTTTTTGACCAAATGGAGGTAGTCTGCTCCAATTTGTGGAATAACTTATAATAGTTTATTCATGCACACTACATCCTCTCTCTAGGGACATGCCGTTCCCTGAAAATATGACAGCGCAATGGTCCTTTGCTGGCTACGCGAACTGACTACATGAATAAACTATTATAAGTTATTGTCGGAGCTGGTCTGGGGACACTTCCAGGAGTGCTCAGAAGTCAGGACGACGACCAGATGACAGATCCACATGGAGTACCGGCGAATCTTCATTGTGTCGAGCGATGTCACCGAACATCAACATAATTATCATCATGGTCGTAATGCTAGTTGTCATCGTCGTCATCATCATCATCATCATCATCATCATCATCATCATCATCATCATCCAACTTCTATAGCGCCATGTTAATAGTGTTCTTTAAATTAGTTGATTGTCGCTTCTTGGTTTGAATCGGTCATAGGTTGTACTGCTCGGTCAGCAGTGGCACTGATGCACACCTCAATATTTCACAGTTGATGATAAAGCAGCACCATCGTGACTATAACTATCATGGCTATGCGCAAAAACCTACTGCGGAAGGCTTCTAACGTTGACAGGTTTGTAGAAATGAAAATAAAGGTTTCAGTTGCATAGAGATAGAAGGAGCAAATGAGCGCATGGTACATGTGGATCTTGAGAATCAATTGATAGCCGTTTTGAATAGCAGGGGTTCGATGCGCGCGAGGAGAACATATGCGAAGACCTTGCCAGGCAAAGCTATCGACTACATTCGGTTCTTTTCTCTTGTATTGTATGGCAATTTCATCGTTCCAGCCTGCTGGCTTGTGACCAGTCCACCATACTTGTAGATGAGGGCAGTACAAACAGGTCATATAATACATTTCAGGAATGCTGGTGGAATACTATACGGTCCTGCAGCGCATGCCCCTTTAAATGTTGGTATATAAAGATTTCACCTCCTCAAGAGATATGATGTTGGCCGATTCAGACCAAGGAGCCGATACTGATACTGATCAGTCAGATCTATGTCAATAACATTATTAAAATGTCGCTGTGTAAGTTGGGAGATGATGATGATGATGATGATGATGATGATGATGACTCGATTACGACGACGATGACGATTATGTTGATGTTCGATCACATCGCTCACCTCGATGCATCTTACTTCATTAAGATTCACAGCCATATTATTTTAGTTAGATTAAGTTGAGCCAAATGCTAAAATTTGATAACTAAACAAAAAAGTATAGGCCTATCACATTCTTATGTGATCTTATAGTTTGTTTTGCCGCTTTGTTCGTTGAAGGGTTGTGGTTGGTAAGTTGAGGACAACAGATAAATTCTGTTTCTAGCGTTTTATTACTTCGTCAGCAGAGTTTTGTTCAAGAGTCGTCTGATTGATCTATTGATTGATGCAAACGTTGGCGATGTACGATGGTCTCTGGCAAGCGTTCGGTTGTATGCTTGTGCCGTTACGTGTGAGCCTCATCAACCTCATCCGATATTCGTGATATGTACCAGTCCTCATAAAATTAATATGGTTGTGATATAGCATATATACAGGATTTATTCTAGGCCGTTTCCGATAGAAAAATTGCCTTCCCCTGGAAATTTCAAATTCCTCGAAACTTTTTGCATACTATATCAACTAACAACAGCCTTTGCTTGGCGTTGTTCGCTCAACAACGGAGTGAACGGACTCCTGGCTTTAAGAGAGCGCCACAAGAACCATGAAGGTGAAATCTGGCAGCCAATTAGCCCATACGGCATACGGTGAGTAATGTTAACCTGTATTTTCCAATGTACGCAAATGGGAACATTGAGATGAATGCGATGTAGGCAGTGAACCTGGCTACAACATCCGGGTTTCTCGTAGCCTTTGCTTAGAGAACGTATCAGTCATTGATTTCTATATCAAATATTTATGCATAAGTTTTTGCCTGGTAACGATCTCCGACACTAGAATCAGTGGCGGTTCCAGGAATTTTTGGTGGGGATGAGACAAATTATAGGGATTTGGTGAAGATGCAAATTTTAGTTTTAAAAAGGTAACTTTTAGTGTTTTTGTGCCCATTAAATGTTAATAAACCTTGTCGGAAAAGGCTGACAAGAAAAAAAAGCCATTCGCAGTCCGGAAAAATAGGTTGACAAGCAAAGAACTCCGATGGGAGATGCATACCCATTCATAAAAATGGTGGAACCGCCACTGACTAGAATAAGACTTATTGTCATTGGTAATAATTGTTTTTAAATTAAATCCTCGTACATATACAACATTTAATTCATATTGAATATTTGAGAACAGAATAATTCTGATTACTTGTCTTAAAATCCATATTAAGGTTACAGTTACATTGGAAATGATTAAAATTGGATACCAATTCCTGTTTTGTAATACAGGTTGTGAGGGTGATTGATTCTTTTTTCAGTTTCCAATGCATATCTGAGTTCAACAATATGTACTAAGTCCTAAATTCATATCAGCTTTCCATACACCCTAACTGACTTCCCCTCGGCCTTGTCAGCTTCTCCTCAGAGTCCAGGAGTCCAGATTAACACACACACACACACACACACACACACACACACACACATATATATATATATATATATATATATATATATATATATATATATATATATATATTAGGTGTCCCTTACGTCAATGGTATAAAATTGTTTTTCGATAAATGCGGTCTGACCCCATAAAGTGGTTCAGCTCATGGAAAAAGCACTGCGTTGAATTTTTTTTCAAGTAATGAGACATTTAGAGGTTGTTCAAACACTAGAAAGTGTCCTTAACTAGATGTTCATTGCTCACTGTTGATGTTCAGTTTGAATGCATTGCCAAATCCTCATTTTGACCCATTAACAAACGTTTGAGGGCCTGTGGGTATTGTTTTTGACTCTCAGCTATGACCTGTAGTACTGTAGGTACTGCAATTGTTCTTTATTCATAGTCAGACTGCCAGAGAACTGCTGAATCATCGCCTCGCTCTGCGTGGTCATTTGTGACTGCAAATTTTCGAACGGTTGAAACAACTGCAACATCTCAAGACGCATTTGTTTAATGTTTCGTTCCCTGTACAGCGCCTTTGACTTTAGTCACTTAGCTATGTTACTGCGCTTAAGAAATTGTCAAGATTAATAATAATAATAATAACTGCATTGTACTCATCGCTACTTTTCCACTCTGAAGTTGGCAAGCTCAAGAAGGTCTGAGTTGATTTGAACTTAGTGAAAAATTACCTTGTGTTTTTCATCACGAAGTCAGCAAGTGACTTGTTTTCCAATGCAGGCAGTGTCATTCCGATGAGTTTGACACGTTTGTGTGGAGAATCTTCACCATCAACTTAACATATAGCTGTAACCATGTTGTTCTTGACATCATTTGGTACATTGCTGTCAAAGAAGGCCAAGACGACCAACTTCTCTGAGTGGTACCACAAGTGATCTGCGAGCTTCCGTGAGATCGTTCGAGAAATTGCTGGATTGACTGATTGGTATGTCAAGAGTGACTTCATAAGTGCAAGGTCATTAAGAGGGGCTGCAACAGTGAACGGTGCCGTGACCCAAGCTTTTACGTATAACACGGCATACAATATACACAGGTCATACAGACCTTTCTTCTCTCGACCAGTGTGAACGAACAGTGACCTAAACATCGAAATATCTTGAAGGCGTAGGTGAGTTTAGCCATCTAGCGTGCCTTGTGCCAGGTGTGCAGAAATGCCATTCATGAAGTGGTGAAACACAGAGAAAAATGAGTTATTTTCATCAGCTCACGGTAATCATCACATGGTTGAGCCTCCGTCAGAGCTGACAATAAGAAACTCACTAATTTGTCTTTGCTGCTGGATATAGGGCCTATGAGACGCAGCTACCACGTCAGTCGACGAATCCTCAAATCGACCTTGATTAATGTGGGACCAATTGGATTGAAATCTCTTAAAGAGAAGGATTTCAGGTGCTGAAGATGAACTCATTGTCTCGATGAAAGCAGCGCCAGTGTCCAGTACCAGTTTATGGTGTCGACTTGCTGAGTGCATAAGATCACGCCCAAACAACTGTTCTAGTATTGCACAAGTTCCTAATTTAAGACCAGTGCTGCTGCTTGTCGTATCAAGGCACAATCCTTCAACGTTGTCAACAATTTGCCACGATTTGAGTGCTTGGAAGACAGCATTTGCTTGTGCAACTCCAGTTCCTGCAGGAATCTTTTTGGCGCTGTCATTTTTAGATCCTGTAGAAACGCAGGGATTAACAATATGGAAAATCTCTTTGCAATGAGAGAAAATATAGCTACTTGACAGTTTACAGAATACAAGTTACAACTCTGAAATGAAGAGAAAGATTCGCTATTGAGAGCTAAACATTAAATATCAGGAAAGGAGCAATTTTTTTCTTCCATTTTTGTGACTCGGCAGTGAGGACACTTTTTCCAAAAGACAAAGTCTTACTCTTGTTTTATAAATTATTACTAGTAGTGAATAAGTCTAAAAAGTTTCAGCTCCCTAGCTATGATATTTCTAAAGTTACAGAGGTCTGAATTTGTGAGAAATTTAAGTGGCTGCCGCGAAACGCCAAAAAACGGCCCACCCCGGGTGCTATAAAAGTTGACTATCTCAAAAATTACTCAAGAGAGCAGGCTTTGCAATCTTTGCGATTTTGCAATCTTTTAGATGGATGTTTGGGGAGCATCTGTGGCAAATTTCACAATTTTTTGAGATGGTCATTGGTTGAATTGACACGGAATGACTCCAAATTTAATGTTTCATGCAAACTTTGACCCATTTGAGCTACCTGTAAACAGTGAAATTTTTTCTTCTGATTTTGTACTCAATGTTTTTTATCAGAATGGAACCATTTGCAAAGGTCAGACGTGCTTTTTTTTGAAAGTTGGTTTTTAAGGGACATCTTAATATATATATATATATATATATATATATATATATATATATATATATATATATATATATATATAAGATGCTATATAGATGTTTCGATGTTGTGTTTTATAAGATTTCATGTTTACATGTCTACCTAAATACTACTAACTACTACTACTACTACTACTACTACTACTACTACTACTACTACTACTACTACTACTACTACTGCTACTACTACTACTACTACTAATAATAATAATAAATGTAATAATTTAAAAAAATACTAATAGATAATCATATAATCATATATATTCGCTTCAATAATATACTCTGCTTTTCACATTTTAGTTTATGTCAATAGAAACAACGAGATGCAAGAAACTGTGCACCGTATTCTTCATTTAAGCTTTTTGTACAGTGTAACCTAACATTTATGCCGTTTTAAAGTATGAATAGGACTGTCAATAACAATAACTCTTTTGTACATTGGATAGCAGGAACAGTGATGTCATTATTATCTTTAAGCATCAATAAGATGTCACATCATTTTTACCTGCATGGGGAAACAACAGGCGGACCAGCAGGGGTAGGGGGCTGGCACGGGCAGTACGACAGGCGGCAGGAGTCGAGGGTATAAACCCTTTGAATAAGGAATCGAGGAGTTTTGGAGTGTGACGTAGACGTTGGTTGGTATAATCTATTGAGTACCTGTACCCGGATCGGATCGATCGGAAACAGATACGGGAACTAGTGTGCATTATCAGAAGGATGCAGTGAGAGGGTTGGATATATATAGGAGCCTGACCATCAGAGTTATCGCCTTGTCTGGTAAGCAAATTGGGTAAGAAAGGGCAGTAACGTTAATTAGATATTGCTTCCTGATTGATAATAAATTGCTAATAAAATATTTTCCTGTTTCATTATTGTTGATGAATACTTGGAATGGTTTAATAACACTGGGTTAAACAAATATTTGAAATTATCTAAGTTTTTAATGGATTTGGGACAATTTGTGCCGACCCCGGCTCATGGTCTGGTATCGCGGCCGGCGGTCGGGCGGCCCCCAACGCCCGCTCGGTCTCCCGATCGCCATCTGCCGCCGACTCTGCCATATCGGCGGCGTCTGTTCGATTTCCCGGTTCACCGACATCAGACGAGTTGTCCGCGGCTGCCGGGCAGGCCGCATACTGAGGACGGCCGCTCCTCAACACAGGGTTCTGATTTCCCTTGTCGGGTGTCTCTCCGTTGGTTCCGGTATAGTATATTATAATGACTCCCATATAATAATAACTCCCCCTCATTATTATATATATAATAATGACTCCCCCTTCATTATTATATATATAATAATAACTCTCTCTATATTATAATAACTCCCTTAGTTTTTCAGAAACCAGCTGAGATACCATGGTCTAGAACACCAAAAGCTTTTTTATATCGAGGATTGTTCCAATAGTGTGTTTGTGGGATTCGAAATTTGTTGTTTTGGTATCAATTAAATTCATTATTGGCATTTAAGTGGAGAAATAGGGCTGAAACCATATTGATCAGTGGATAGCATATTAAATGCATCTAAGTAGTTTAACATTCTGGTAAACATTGCCCTTTCAGGAATTTTAGGAAAACTGGGAGATTGGAAATGGGTCTATAATTTTATATAACCATTTTAGAGACATTTTTTATAAATTGGGGGTATTTTTTCAATTTTTAGGCCTACTTCTTCTGGGAGTTATTATAATATAGAGAGAGTTATTATTATATATATAATAATGAGGGGGGAGTCTTTATTATATATATAATAATGAGGGGGGAGTTATTATTATATGGGAGTCATTATAATATGCTACACCGGCTCCGGCCTCGTCCAAGAGGCCCCTTACTTTGCCCCTCTTATCGCTGGTCACCACTTGGTCTCGGCGCCTTGAGCGATTTCTGTACGTATTTTTGGCCAGCGGTTTCGACTTGGTGCCACGTCTCTCCATTCTCGGTAATATAACCGTCTTTCGCTCTATTAAAGACAGGCGGCGGTGTCTTGCCTCTGTCGCGGCTTCTTAGCACGCGTGGTACCTTCTGCTCTCGTTCCTAGACGGGCAGCCCCGTTTATTTTATCCCTTCGCGGTTTCACCGAAAACCGAGCCAACCGTACGTGAATGGACGGCGGTCCACTCTTTTCCCCAACGGTCAATTCACCCAAGCTGACTCCTCGCGCGCCGACAGGCTAGCGTCTGTCTTCTTCCTTGGCTCAAAGTTGACCTCCTGGGCACTAACGCTATCATTAAAATTATCATTCAACAAGATTTGCTGATTCATTGTTAAATGTACCTAGAACAAACACTGAAATTTGTAAGAGAGATTTTTTTATTTCTAGGCCAAAAATCTGGAACTCTCTCCCTCTGGTTGTCAGATCTTCCAATAAACTGAGCATTTTCAGATTGAGGCTTAAAACACATCTCTTCCAACTAGCATTTCCTCCATAGTCTGTCTTGCTGTTTCCCTCTGAATGATCTCTGGAATGACCTGGTCTTTTGCGGATGGATTTGAAGTACCATCGCTTAATACACTTGAGTATTAGAAATGGTGCTATAGAAGTGCATAATTATTATTATTATTATTATTATTAACGTGACCTCAGGTGGAGAACTTTCATCACAGCCTAAATTCACCTTCACTGACAATGCGCTGAGGCTCCTGCGTCACAGCGACTTCCAAAGACACGAATGCAACTTGCTTTTTATTGGTTTATTTATATTTATTAACAAACCAAGCAATAATGGAAACAATGGCTACAGTGGCAACACTGGTAACAGGGACAAAGGCGCGTTAGCTATACGCACCCAGGGCAGCCAAAATAACTAGCGCCACTGGAAATGCAATCAATAGCCTTTGATACGCCAATATGAAACGACAAGCTATTTAGCACTTCATCGGGCTCCAATTCTCATTCGCTTTCGATCGCTGTGCTTTGCTCTATCGTCTCACAATAATAGCTACGAAAGGGCGAATACAAGATCTCACCTAGATGACTGACAATTTTTCAGAGATTTTCTATTTTTGAGACCGGCGCTTGAGGGGAATCGGCTACTGCTGTCTGTATTTCCGCGTATTAGCCGTCAGAAAGCTAAGCCTGGGACACCCGCCCCCTAACGTCGTCGTCAGCGGCGATAAAAAGCTTAGCCGACGGCGGCGAAGTGCATCGCCGACAGGCCCTGGTCAACGCGCGCCGGTCTTTAGGCGGAGTTTTTAACTGCTTGTGCCACGTTCGCTTAGATGCCGTGAATGGAGAGTCAACTAGGGACCACGGTGTCGGCGTCAGCGTCGTCGTTAGCGGTGGTAATGGACTTCTTAGCGACTCGCCAATCACTCCTGCCAGCTGGGCGCCGTGGTTTAAGCAGACTTTAATTACAACAGCTGCCTGCGTCCGCATCTTGACGCGTGATACAATTTGCTATGCCGGTCTTCACGCGGATGCATCGACTCCAGTCGATCGGCCGCAGCTTTTCTATGTCCCTCTGTCCATCGCTCCAACTGCCTGTCCCCCTTCGTCAGCTGCCTGAGTCTGGTCTGCTGTCGCTTCGCCCATCGATTATTCCGTCCTCTGCCCGCATTCAGCGCTGCAGTTCCACCTACCTCCGTCTGTCGCTTCGCCATTATACCAGACTCGCTCCCGGTCTTGTCGGCAGTCGCCAGTCGCCGTTATGCAGTTCCCTGCCTGCTTGTCCGTCCACGCCGCTTCGCCCGCGTCTTCAGCCGCTTCGCCTCTCGTTAGCGTTTCTTCCTAGGCTGCAGCGTCTGTCTTTCGATCCTGTTCGGTATCGCATCGTCGCTGCCCTGGCCCGCTCTCAGCCTTCGTAAGCCTCCGCCGCATCGTCTCCTTCGTCAGCCGCCGTCACCCCAGCTAGCTGCGCGTAGCGGATCTAAACTTAGTTCTGGCGTTTACTGAACGCGTAGCCTTCGTCGGTCCGAAAGCGGAAATTATATTTACTTAGCTCGATACCGCTTGCTCAGCCGCCGTTCTTAAGCGTTACTGGTTTCTAAGGGTCTTTTCCCAGATCCTACGCAAGGAATTGCTGTCGGTCGAGTGACCGATCGATCTCTCGGTGACACATAGTTACTGGTTTCTATAGCCCATCTCTCGGTCTTAATCGGAAGCATTTTTGCTAGTCGTTTTGCCCGACGTCTTAGCTGTCATGACATCGCCTCTACAGAAGGGTTATTTTTTAGTCGGGAAAACTGAATTTTCACCGCTTGGGGCTCTCCCAAACTAATAACCATAGATATAACCCCTAGCTTAACGCATACTTTGTCCGTTTGACAGGAATTAAAACTTATTTAATTAAGATTAGTACATATTTACATTATTTAATAAGCGCTAATTAATAAGATTAAATTATTAACTAGCATATTATACAGTTAAGCAACATTTAATAAAGATAGAAAATTATTGATGATAATAATAATGCTCTCGCTATCTGTGGCACATGGTCGCCACAAATTCAGCACTGATAAATTTGGAAATGATTGCATTAGGTCAAGGTAGGACCCGTACTCGAGTCCGAGCGTTGGGTTCCGGCGCTTATCTCCGGCCTGGCCAATCAGCGACGTAGGTGGTATAAGCCATTAATCTGGGGTGGGTTGCCGTTACCCAGACCCACGTTTTACCTCGCAGCCTACCGCTGCTTCTCAGTTTACAACCGCCCTCTAGCGAGTAAGGTTGAGGGCTTAGGGAAGACTTAGGGCTTCTGCGGGAATTGAACCCGCGACCTTCTGCTCCATCGTCCAGCGCTGTTACCTGTTAACTGATTGGTTATTTTTCAGTTAACTGATATTTCAGTTTTAGTTACTGTTAACTGAAACCACACTGCGGCATAAGAACAAGAAATGGCCACACAAAGATGTTTGACATACTCACTGGCGTGAGGCAAGGATGCATCCTCTCACCATTCCTATTTCTCATTGTTATGGACTTCATCATGAAGAAGACGATAATCTAATAATAGTCCAAACTATGGCTTAGAATAGGGTCAGCACAGGCTGGCAGACCTGGACTTTGCTGATGACATTGCCTTGATAAGTGAAAGACAGACTACCATACAAGAAATGACAGACGCACTTTAAAACAACGGAGCAAAGGTTGTGACAAAAATTAGCTGTGAAAAAATGAAAGAGATGGTAGTGCACGGAGAACGGCAAGCATCACCACTCACTGTTGATGGAATTTAATTGAACGAGTTGAGACGTTCGTCTATATTGGCAGCAACCTTTCCAACAATGGTGACGCTTACCCTGATGCTAATGTCAGAATTGGGAAGGCGTCAGAAGTATTCCGACGTCAACAAAATATAGAGGTGCAGTTCTATCAGCAAGAGTACCAAGCTGCGTTTATACTCGGCCATTTTAATAACGACTGCTCTGTATGCAAGTGAAACGTGGAAGAGGACGAAGAAGACTCAGCAGAGATAAGGCGTTTTTCACCGGCGGTTAAATGCCTGATCGTCCTGTTCGTCCTGTTAGAGATTGACGTCAAGGACCACATTGAGCAACTATCTTTAGCATCCTTTAATACATCGATATCAATGCTACTGCAATCACAGGCCATCACCTTCTCCATTTAAAAGGGTTCATCCACGACAACTCTCTATCTTCCATCATCTAGAATGACGATGAGTTCGAACAAAATAACTCCAGGTCTTCCTGTCTCTTGTCACGTGTGTTGCTTCTTTTAAGTTCAGATTTTTTACAACATATTTTTCTATGTTATCCATCAGACCTTAGGAGTGACATGGAAAAATCATATGCCCAATGAGGAAGTTATGCGACTAACTGGCATGGACTCGCTACATTATACAGTAGACGAGCGCAGACGCAGATACATTGGTCACATCTTACGAATGTCACCGTCAAGACCAGCAGCTCAAGCAGTGGACTAAAAACCAGAAAATGGGAGAAGAGGCAGAGGAAGACCGAGGAAAACATGGCAATACACTTTCGCAGAATACATGAAAGAGATGGACAAAGCAAAAGAAGTTGTCAATGATCGTGCCGGCTGGAGAAGACTCGTCGCCCAATGTTCCAGAGGGAACGGGATGATCTAAGTCAAAGTAAGCAAGTATACTAGACATTAATAGGGGTAAGCACTTATAAAATGGATCATTGTCATCATTGTTCAAAATTCATGGCAAAAATATCCGTCTCTTCGAACTTCTAGAATAAAATAGAACGCAGGTCCAACAGTAATCAGTCAGCACAACTGCATCGTCCCTGATACCTGGTCTCCATCTCCGGTATGTCCTGATAAAATCTCTTTCATTGCTCGTCGCTCACTTAACCCAGATTTTCAGGATAGCGATCCGTACGAGATAATAAGTTTTGATGCTCATGTTGGATCCGTGGCTTCTTCAAACAGTCAGCATAATAGTGACAAGCTCTGCGTTTTGATGTCTGTCGCGGCAGAAAATGATGCGAGCACCGTTATAAAAGACGTTTTCCCTTCCATTTGGACGCCAACAGTTCGGAAGATGACTTTTAAAAGCCTAGGTCACGAAATAGGTCATTTAGCTCCACTTGGGCAAAAGGATGTGGAGCACTATCGTCACAAACCACATAGATTTTTCTAGTGTTGACGAAAATAAAGATATTTTTGTCAACATTAGAAAAATCTATGTCACTAATATCCGGAAGAAGTTGGGGAACAGCGTCTAAAATTTAATCACAGTGACCAGCATGACGGGGCGCTGATTTAAGATCAGGATACCTAAGGCTACTCCGGTTCTTTCTGTTGATCCGAGTCACAACAAAATAGAGCAGAAGGAGCAGCCAGTTACACGGTCTGTCGATTCCCGTCAAAAATAGAAATTCCAAATGTCAGACAATTCTTCTTTCACTTAGTCCAACAAAGCTGATATTCGGTGCGTGTCATGCAGTGGCGTCAATCTGTAGCTAAAGTTGCGAGGGCCCACCTGTTGTTGTGCCTAACCCTAACCATTTTAGCATAATTCTTATTGCTTATGAATGATAAAAAATACAATTTGCTGATAATATCTATGTATATTAATTATCTATCCACCACAACAATTGATTAAATAATTAATCGTGCAACGGTACAATAATAATAATAATAATAATAATAATAATAATAATAATAATAATAATAATAATAATAATAATAATAATAATAATAAAGTAATGCAACACTACGGTATTCCAGAGAAACTAGTGAATCTCATAAAAAACTTAAACTCTAAAACAATGAGCAGAATGGAAACTAATGGGGAACTAACAGAATGGTTTGAGATAAAAATTCGAACGAGACAAGGATGTGGCTTATCTCCACTGATATTCAACACAATAATCTGTAGCTAAAGTGGCCATGAAAAATTAATAAAAAGCACAAAGGAAGAAAATGGTGGAGTTAAAGTATATGAACAAGCAATAAATGTTTGAAGGTTTGCAGATGACGTAGATGTGATAACAACAAAAGCAGATCACCTACAAACATTAACCAATGAAAGAAGCAAGGCCGGAGAAGAAGTGGAACTAAAAATAAATACGCACAAAACTAAAGCAATAGTCACGGGGACGAAGAACAGGGAAGATAAACTAAAACTAAATGAGGCAATAATAGAATAAGAACCAAAATTTGTATACCTGGGATCAGTACTGACAGAAGATGGACTAAGCGAAGAAGACATAATAAGGATAATTGGACTAACAAGTGCAGCATTTGGAAAGCTTCAGAATATATGGAAAGACAAGCAAATATAACTGAAAACAAAAACTAGAGCTATATAATACACTGATCAAACCATTACTAATATGAATCAGAATGCTGGACCATAGAAAATAAAGACGACAGAATAGAAATTAACTAGTTAAGAGGAATTGCAGGAGTCAACAGAAGACAAGAAATATAAGAATTTAAACGATCAGAGAAAAGACAGAGCAAAAACAAAATGGACTAAGCGAAGAAGACATAATAAGGATAATTGGACTAACAAGTGCAGCATTTGGAAAGCTTCAGAATAGAAGAATAGAAACAAAACTAGAGCTATATAATACATTGATCAAACCATTACTACTGTATGGATCAGAATGCTGGACCACAAATAAGAAAGACGACAGAAGACTACAGAAATTAGCTGGTTAAGAGGAATTGCAGGAGTCAGCAGATAGACAAAGAATAAGAAATAAAACGATCACAGAGAAAAGACAGCAAAAAGAAACGACACTTGAATCAATACAGTAACGAAGACTTAATATAATATAATATAATATAACAAGGTTTAAAGTGGTTCAGTAGGGACTGCCCTGTGTGAGAACCACTGTTGCTCCCGTCCAATCTAATATCCTAAACTACTGAGGTTTATTTTGAACTCGTTTACAGTTGTGGCCGTTACTATCCCCTCATCCAGTTCATTCCATCTGTCCACCACTGTCCACTGTCCAATTATCCTTATTATGTCTTCTTCGCTTAGTCCATTTTGTT
This sequence comes from Metaphire vulgaris, assembly GCA_018105865.1. Taxonomy (NCBI): domain Eukaryota; kingdom Metazoa; phylum Annelida; class Clitellata; order Crassiclitellata; family Megascolecidae; genus Metaphire; species Metaphire vulgaris. Next base: position 8,533,942 of record CM030833.1, on the reverse strand, counting down.
TTTGCTCTGTCTTATCTCTGATCGTTTAAATTCTTATATTTCTTGTCTTCTGTTGACTCCTGCAATTCCTTAAACGGTTTGGTCATGTTGACGGAATTAAGGAATAAAGAATGCTAAAGAAAGCACTATACAACTATGTGGGAGGGAAAAGGAGAAAAGGAAGACCAAGAAAACCATGAATAGAAAACTAAAAAGAGGATGCAGAAGAAATGCAAATGAACTTCTTCCAATTGACTAGAGCAGCAAGAGACAGGCAGAAGTGAAAGGAACTAATTCATACCCATCGTCCAACTCAATAGAGGAACGACGAAAGGAAAGAAAGAAGGAAAAGAAAAGCCCGCTTTATAAAACCCGCTATTGGATTCTTGTTAGGAACAAGGGTGTATTCGTCGTATATGTAGCAAGATACAGTATATCGGGCTTATTTTCGCATGGCCTGCTGGCCGTATCCATTTATGACCTACAAAGAAATCAATGAGTTAGTATGTATAATATACTAACGGATTGATACTAATGTAGTGTATATAATATTTATATATAGACACTCTTTTTCAATGTGCTTATTTAAAAGAATAAGAATGAATTTTGCATCATATAAATAGAAAATACTGGCAGGGCCGCCGAGAGGGGGTAGGGGCAAATGCACAGAGGCCCGGCGGTCTGGAGGGGGTCCGGGCCGATGATGAAGACATATTATTAACAGGAATAAGAGAAAAAGGAGCTCGCCACGTCATATTAACAGGGGCCCGACGAGTAAAAGGGGGTCCCGGGCGCTGAGGACACAATTGATAAATAGCACGAAAACGGCGACATGCAAAAAAGGTCATCACTAGTTTCCGAGAGTTGCAACACCGTTTCATAAGTTTCTTAAAATCAGTGACTAGCAAGTAAAAGGTCACCAGCAATTTCCAGACTTGTCAAAGGTCCGTTGGCCCTACTGCACAGCGGCCCGGAATTTCTCTCGGCGGGCCTGAAAACTGGTATACATGACAAAATTATAATGTACCGATGTATGAAAATTGACATGATTGAGCAAAACAAGTGTGATTTTGGATTTAGGACAATGAAATTCTTAAATTCGTTAAAAACTTAGACAATAACTTTGATGTTGACCAGTATATAAATATACGATGTCTATTAATTTAATTGTTGTATGGTTCATTATGTAGGAAGTATTCGTCAGCTTATCTCTTCCTAGCTCTTTATAGTCTAGGCGACTACACGGCAGTGTTTAATCAGAACTTCGGGGGATTGACAAGGCCGTGGGAAAGTCAGCTAGGGGACTGGTTTTAGTTGATGTAGTATGCCAAAATTTCCGGTGAATTTGAAATTTCCGAGGGGTAGGGCAATTTCCTCCGGAAACGGCCTAGATTAAACCCTGCTACACGAACATAGTAGGACAAATGGACGTGCAAGAAGGGCTGGATGGGAGGGCAAGAGCCAGGGCAGAGGGCAGTCCCCTAACTAACAACCTCAACAAAACGTCGCAAATCCAATTACACGTCAAATGTTTTGAATCGACACCCTCGATTTAGTGAAGAGCACTTGAAATATACCAAGCAACAGTTTTGTTTTGCTGGCCAGTATAATTGATCCTTAATTCGAACGCTCAAACATTTTGTCGCTATGGCAGAAATAAAGTACGCTGCGCTGTGCGGCTTTGCTAGGCCTAATATTTGTCTCAAAATATTTATATTACCTGCGCTTTTGGCGGCATCTGAGGTATATTGCTAGCCAACTGACTGCCTCCAATGTCGCGTAGTTTTCCCACGAAGTCAGCCTCGCGATTGGTGGATGGATGCTTCATATTGATGGTCATGAGTCCTTCCTGAATATAAGCCAGCGTCTGATCGAGACTCCAAGGAAGAGAGATGTCTCTTGTAGGAATATTCTGATTGGATTTCGTAGGCAAAACTGCGCGTATAGACGTCCAGTTTCAACGCAGACAATTCGCTTGCTCAAAATTAACGATTTAAGTTTTTCAACAATTGACTAAAGACTATAAGATAATGGTGAGCGAGAGAAAGGCAATAACCTATTAGACCACTAAGACTGCTGGATTTTGACAGATGATGATGATGCTATCGATACAGTTTGCTGTACTTTAGGCTGTGAAAAATTACATACATTTTTCAACATAACCTTATCTTGTGAATTTTAAATCATGAATAACCCCAATATAGCCTCTCTTTAATACTTTTCTTCTCCTAATTTATATTGTAAATCCTAATTATAATTACGATGTACTGTATGTATGAAATTTTATCTTATAGTTTATTTATTACGTTTTCCCCACAGTCTTAAATATTGACCTCTGCCCTTTAACTATAAACATATCAATTTTTCACTCCTTAACACTAGTTGCCTAAAGTACGTAATATTACTATCCTTTCAGGAAATTTATTGAACTTCTACTGCCCTTTTCAACTTCCTTCCTGAGATACATAATATTCTACTGAATTATTTGATTATTACGAATATTTATAAAGTGTAAGTTCGCAGTGCAAATTGTTCATCGTGTCTTTTTCATGGGGATATCAAGAACTACTAGAATAGTTGGAAGATGATTAAAAAAATTGCTTTAAGGCTCAGTTTTAGAAAAGTCTAAAATAATCTCCATTCTTGCGGGTCAAAAGTGATTTCTAAGGCAGTTTTGAGGTCCCTCAATATTAGGACAGAATACCAGATTACCTTCCTTTCTAAAGAAAGGCTCCAAATATTGGCGCTTTGGATATGCCGAGAAGTCTAAAATATTAAAAATGGTCAACTTTTCTGACTGGTCTAACTACTAACGTAAGTTTACTTCAGCAGCCTCCTGGTAGTAGTACTGCATTGCATCAGAAAATGATGCAGTAAACTCTGAATGATGGTGGTATTACTCAATGTGTGCAATATTGCACAATTTAAGAATTAATTAATTATTTATCATAGTGTTACAATCTATAATATTAATATCCTTATCTGTATGTCTCTCTGTCTGTTACCTTCAAGCGTTCTGATTGGTTGACTATTGGTAGACGGTTTAGACCGTTTAATCCTTACGTCGCGCACAGCTTGGCTAGATGGGCGATGTTCGAAGACGACGTTGCTATTGGTAACCAAACAGTTTAGTCGAAGAAGCGTTTGACGAAGTGTACGTTCAATTGTTCATTGCAACGTCATAATGTGTACAACGTCGCGATGCTTTGATGAGCGTAGCTCGAGGAAGTTGCGCAATTTTAACGTACACAAAAATACGTGTACAGCGTCACAAATGGTCACAGTTGCGTGATTTTAACGTGCATAGGCCTAATTATTACGTGGCGCACAGCTTGGCTAGGTGGCGGTGTACTTCATTGAAATATTGTTCCGCATGAATTCAATGATTGGGTATTAGGTATAGGTATTGGATTAGTATTTATCCTGCACTGCGAGCGAAGCGAGCGCGAGCGAAGCGAGCATCTTTCTAGTCCTAGTATATAAATTTACAAGGTGAAACATAGAAAATGAGCTATATTAATTGTCTTGAAAAATAGACCTAAAAAATTTGTCGTTGTCATATTCGTGTTTAGGACAACAAAATACTGCAGATTATGACAGTTTAATGTCTGTAATATTTTCACTGTTGACCGGTGTAATACTTAAATGATCCATACAAATAATTATAATAAAGTAATGTGATTAAAAATTGCCTAGGAGGCATCACTGCGTGTGGGAAAGCCATTACGAGCGCTAACGGGGCTTCAAACCTCACTCAGTCGCCCACCTTTCCAACGCAAAAACCCACTCTTCCGCATTTATTTATAACTCAATAATCAAAATAGAAAAAACTATGAATTTGCACATTTGTATTGACAAATTTATTAACAATATAGATATATGAATAGAATGTTTAACACATATAAATAGATTCGTTCAAAAGACCGTTATTCAGCAGAAGGCAGTAGGCACCAAAAGCATAAAGTAGCCTAATAAAAGAATAAGAACGTACTTAGTCTGAAGTCTACGGTGATGAAGACATAGGAGCCGTTGAACATGTCCAACTGGAATGCTGTTAGCATAAACTGTGTAATAGCCACACGATTCTTTCCGAATAGAAGAAACATAACTGCAACAGAACACATCCACAGAACATACCAACAGAACATATGCACCATATATATATATATATATATATATATATATATATATATATATATATATATATATATATATATATATATATAATTCTTTGTAGTTCTTTTTTTACTCCGTCGCTTGATCGTCAGCAAAGCGTATGGCTTGTATCACTTTCCCTTCAATTATTATAGCCGCTTTTTCTTCTAATGCCTTTCTTATTAGTGTCTCAATGTAGACGACCAGGCGATGCTAACAGGAAGAAAAAACAGAACTACAAAGAATAATGGACAAACTATATACAGCATCAAAAGAATGTGGCATGAAAATAAAGAAGCTCAAACATAAATCATGCTAATAACAAAGAGCAAAACACCTTAAACTTAGCATGATTTCAAGTGGCTTAGGAGGCATTACTGCCTGTGTGAAATCCACTAGGGACACTAACGGGGCTTGAACCCGCTCCGTCAGCCTGACGCTCCAGCACGTAATCCACTCTGCCATCTTCCGCCCTACCTAGATTTATCATAACGATTGATGGAAGAGAACTGGAACGAGTGGCACAATTCTGTTACCTTGGGAGCCTAATAGCAGAAGATTCCAGATGCCAGGCAAAGATAAAGAGAAGAATAGCTATGCGAAAACAAGCCTTTTTCGGACAGAGCAGAACTGGTAAGAGGAGGGCTAAATAGAAAACTAAATAAAAGACTGGTAAAAACGTTGATATGTGGAGTGTCACTTTATATGCCTCGGAAACTTGGACTCTCCAAAAGAAGAACGTACAAAGGTTGGAAGCGTTCGAAATTTGGATATGGAGGAGAAGAGAAAACATAAAGTGGACTGACAAGAAAACAAACGATGAAGTACTTACTGTAGTAAGTGGACGAACAAAGATCGTTAATCAGCACCATCAAAAACAGAAGAACTGAATTTGCTACGAGGAGAATCATTACTCAGAACAGTAATCGAGGGAAGTATATCAGGAAAAAAGACAAAAGGAAGACCAAGGAAGATGCTACTGGACTGGATGATGAAAACAGATGCACATCGTCACAAGACCTATGCAGAAATCAAAGAAGAAACAAGACGCAGAGAGGAATGGAAACAATGGAGCCCGGAACCTGTTCCAGGAGATAGAACATTATATATATATATATATATATATATATATATATATATATATATATATATATATATATATATATATATATATATATACACTATCCGATACAGTCCCGGTATGCTGGCACATAATTTTATTTGTGAAGAATGAGCCGAATATAGTTCAATTTCTCGATTAAAATGTGAATATTTCTTTCAGTCAACAGCCACAACAACAATGGCGCTGCGTGCCCAGCTGTCTTCATCTCTCCTAGAGGGTGCGCCGTGCTGACGTAACTATGGTGCCGTAACACTGCCCCTCTCTAGGGGAGGGGCAGTGTTACGGCTGCACTGTTCAACCCGAACAGTGCAGTCTCCTCTATATGTGCACAGACGATCGACTTGGACGACTTTCGTCTTCGACCGATGGTCTTTCAAATCCGGTACACGACATCAGTTATTCTTTTGACAACCTCGTACGGGCCTTCCCAGTTTTGTTGTAACTTTGGACTTCGACCGCGAACTCTTCTTGAATTGTAGATCCATACTAAGTCGCCACTGTTGAACCCAGCAGAACTCGTTCTGATGTCGTATCGAGCTTTCATCCGATTTGACGTGATTTGGATGCGGCCCCTGGTCAAATTGTGAACGAGCTCCAATCGTCACCTCAAGTCGCCAACGTACTGCGATGTTGTTGTTACGTCATCTCGGGGAGCTCCAAATTTGAGATCACACGGGAGACGCATTTCGCGACCGAATAGAATATTGGTTGGCTGGCGACAAATTAGTGGTGTCGCGAATAGCGGCTCGAATCGACGCGAGGAACAATGGAAAGAATCGATCCCAGTCATCTTGATGATCATTGACCATTTTCAACAGATTCTGTTCCAGCGTTCGGTTGAAACGTTCTATCATGTCATCGGACTGTGGATGTAGAGGTGTCATACGAGTCTTTCTGATACCAGGGATGTTACACATTTCTTGGATCCCTAGATTTTAAATTTCGCCCTTGATCAGAATGCACGCCTAATCCTTTCCATGACCTCTCGAAGATTCGTCACGTGTTCATCAAACGTTATTCCGATTACGATTATGTCGTCTGAGTAGACTAGGCATGCCTTCCAGTTTAAACCACGCAGCACGTAATCAATTAGTCGCTCAAAAGTGGCAGGCTCGTTGCAGAGGCCAAAGCTCATCAAGAAAATTGCCATAGACCACCATTTACCGCTAACGCCGTCTTGTGTTTGTCATTTGGATGCAGTCCCAATTGCCAGTAGCCACCCTTAAGATCCAGTGTTGAGAACTACTTCGCTCCAGAGAGCATGTCTATTTGGTTTTCAATTCTATGCAATGGATATCTCTTCACATCATTCAACAGACTACACAAAATCATTGCGAGCCATCTTTATTCCGTACCAAAACGACCGGATAACACCATGGGCTTTGAGATGGTTCGATCATCCCATTTGTTCTAACAAATCAGACACCTCCTGCTGTTTGGCCAACGGTAGGCGTCGCGGGGCTTGCCTTATAGGCTTCGCATCTCCAGTGTCGATACGATGTTAAACGACATTCGTTATTCCGCAATCATTACCATCTGTCACGAAGACGTCTTCAAACTCAAACAGGAAATCTTTCGCTTTTCTGCAGTCTGCTGTAGAAACCGTCTGCCCTATTTCACACAACATCTCTTGCAGCTGCGAATTTGGCTTTTCAGTTCTTAATGTAGTCCAGATGGCAGTGGTTTCGTTCGACTGACAGTTAGCGACATTAGAACTGCAATTGGCTACAACGCTACCTTTCTTAGGTTGTTTTTTTCAGAATAAGTTGCATTGAGAATCCGCACTTGTACTACATTCTTCTGGTCGGCCATAACCAGCGTCTTTCCAATGACGAGGTCACTTCTGCTACAGTCGCTGCTTGGCTCCACGATCCCCAAATATCTCTCTTTTTAATTCTTCTCCAGACTGGCCCATGTAGCGAATTCAGATTTAGACGGCACCGAGACGTTTTCTGTGAGCATTGTACTCGTTTCAGTACCACCGAACGTTACTGGCATCTCAAAGTTCCCAAATTACAACTTCCCACTAGGCAGATTCAGAGTACAACCATGGCTTCGTAAGAAATCCAGCCCTATAATGCATTCGTCAGTTATTCCAGTCACCAAGAATTTCAGAAAAAAATTTGCATACAATTTCTAAAGTTGGGCTAATTTCTGCCTTAATTTCTAGCAATGCGCCTGATTCTGTCATCAGAGCTAATTTATTATTTTTTTTTTAAATTTGGCATTTTCCAATCATGTCTGGCCTAATGACCGACCGCGACGCTCCAGTGTCCAACTCAAAAGCGCAAGGTTTAGAAGCCAACAGACCTTGAACAGAAAGACTTGCACCTTTTCCAACAACTGATAATATGATAACTTCTTTAGAGGCATTGTCCCGTCCATTTACCAGCCTAGTTTTCCTGGTGCGAGTGTTCATTCTCTCGTCTGTCTGGTTTGCAAAATCGTGGAGCACGCTCACAATACTTTTGTACATGGCCATATTGTTGGCAATTAGAGCACTGTAGTTGGCCCTTTCTCGGTGTTCTGAATTGACTCATTTTGCGCCTGTCTGTCTGATTGACTGACTGATCAGTTTACGCACTTTTTCTACTTCAACCTCGTTCAATTCGCTCTCGGATGTGGTCGGATCTCGGCATCTCGGATGGAGATGCTTCTCCAGCCGCTTCATAAGATTGCGAAAAAAGAAAACGAACAAGCAGTGAGGCACTAGTGCCTCACTGCTTGTTCGTTTTCCACTTAAGCGAACGGCCTTTGTTAGTTCTGGATCGCGGATGGCGTCTATAAAAGCATCAGTTGTGGTGACATGCAAAAACTCGGCAGTTGCTGTTGGGTATGACAATTGAGCAAGTCGTTCGATATCGGACTCAAGTTTTTGCAGAAATTCGCCCAGTTTCCTCTTACGACTTTTCAGTTGGACCCGGTGCACGTCCTGGAGATGTTCATCGCTATATCGAAAGTTCAAGAGCTTTCACAGGGGCATTGTAGTTACGCTGATCTATCGTTTGCAAAAGCTCTGATGCGGGTCCTCTCAGCGCCAAGATTAGTGCAGTTGCCTTTTCTTCCGGCGTTATCCATTTCTTAATTAGGGCTGCCGCTTCAAATTTGCTTCTTGTACACCGACCATGACACTGTAACGGTTTCTTATAGGCTTAGGTAATGGCTAGCGTATCAGTATAAGATAACGCGTAAGAAAGTAAGGTTGTTGTATTTTAGTCGGAATCCAAAGAGTGACTGTCTATATACTCTAACTAAACGTCTCTATAGAGTTCAATCATTGGATGAGAGCGGAGCAGGACGATTTGGTCCCGCCGTTTTGGTCCCGGTCGATTTCGTCCGGACGTTTCGGTCCCGTCCGTTTCGGTCCCCTGAAAATTGTGTATGTATTTGCTTACAGAGGTCAGGGTTAGGGTTAGGGTTAGGGTTAAGGTTAGGGTTAGTCTTGGGACCGAAAGACGGAAGGGCAAAGGGACCTAAACGTCCAGGACCAAATCGGCGGGACCAAAAAGTCCGGGACCAAAACGGCGGGACCAAAACGTAACGGACCGGGATGAGAGGCGTCGCTTGGAACTGTCAGTACCACACGTGACACCTCCCTCTTTTCAATTATTTAGCTAAATCTCTACAAAGCAAATCCTTAATCAGAAATCAAAATGCATGTAAAAACTTTAGGACTAGCAAGGCCAATGTTTCTATTATATGAAGTTCTGAAATGTCTGGTGCTCTGCATTAGCATCGTCTTAGTGGCTATTCAGTCATTAACGGCAGATGTCTATGTCTCAGGCAGTGGAAGCGTCGTGGGCGGACAGCGGTTGAATAAGGCGATCTTTTTGCGTCTGTTTCACTGTTCTTCTTCGCGTCCCTGTGCCGCGCCGGTTGTCGTCTACAGATCTGGAGGCGTTTGTGAGGGGTGGATGGACGACGGTTGTTCGCTCGGTTGTGCGTCGGTTGAACTTTCTGCTTCTCCTTGTCCACGTTCTTCTGTTTTGCGTCGGTTGGATCTGTGTTTGTCTTTCTCCGCGTCCTTCTGTGCCGGCTTCTGTTTGAATTTGACACGGCGAGAGCGGAATTTCTTGGTCGGTCGGTTGAACTCTCCCGCGGGGGGTCGCGGATGACCAACGTTTAATGCTTCACAGATGTGACTGTCCTCTTCTCTTCGACGGTCAGAGGTTACCTGGGTGCGGTGGAGGGAGTTCTGCCTCGGGCGTTCATTTGTGTTCAAATGAACGGGGTGTAGAATGTTCGGGTTTTCCGCTCGGACTGGCGTCGAGTTGTATTGATCGCTTTGAAAGATAAAATTCCGGCTCACTTTAAAGACGTCGGTGAATTCTTTCTGAATTCGCCCCCTCAGGCGCACACCGTTCATTCTTTCAGCTGTCAATTCGACATCTGTGGTTGTCATCAAATTCTTTGCACCGTAGTGTAGACCAGTTGCTACTATCAGGAATGGCGGCGATTCCACCTTTGACAAGCCTCGTCATTTTCAAATAAGCTCAAAATTCCTTTGCAAAAATTCTCTGAAATCGAAGTGCAATCGTCGCTTTCATCTTCATCGTCATCATCGTCTGCATCTTCATCTTCATTATCGTCGACATCATCAAATAATTATAAAATTCCATCGAATGAATCGCAAGCGCTCTTATAATCTTCACTTTCATCGATTTCAATCATAGAGTCATAGGTTTCATCTTCAGCTTCATCGTCAACTTTGATCAGAAAATCATCATCAATTTTAATCATAAAATCATCACTAATGTCATAGATTTCAAGCGTAGATTCGTGTGTACCTTCATTTTCGTCGAATAGGCCTAACCCATTTAATAAATTGCATAAGTCCTCAGAATTGACTGCTTCGTTGTATGATTCTATGTATTCGTGAGCACAATTCTGAATTGCATCGTCTGAATGAATAACTTCATGCATCGTCTGAATCGAATCGTCTCCGTTAATTATCTCTTGCATTAGATCGTCTGCAGTGTTGGGAGTGATAACAGATCAAATGATTTAAGATCACGATCTAAGATCACAATTCATGATATTTGATCTTTGATCTGGACCACTTTTTAATAGTGACTGACTGACTCTGACTTTAAATCACTTTTTCGATGATTTTGACCTTTATTATCAACAGAAGATCAAATATCAAATTACACGTAAGCCTATTCTCCCAACTAAGTCAATCAATCAATAAATGAATTTCTATGGCGTCACTATCATAATACCCAGGGCCTCAGCCGATGGCGCACCAAATCCAAATTGAAATTATTGCCAACCATTATATATTTTCTGTTGTTGTTGCTTCCGTGTATTGAGTCAAATGGCGAAAAAATCAAACATTCTTTGCATTTTATGTATTTATGTAGTTATTGTTTCCGTGTATTGAGTCAAATGGCGAGAAAAGCAAGCATTGCTTGCATCTTAGATGGAATTTTTTAAATATATGACATTTAGGCCTATCAAGAAAAAGTTTTAACTGATTGCTGTTACTGTGTGAGCAAGATAATTTCCGACGCGGCTTGCATTCAACAAGCAATTTTCCCCGACACCTAAAGGTTACTACAGTCGCTGTCTCGCTGAATACCACAGGGTTCCATCATGGGTCCTTTGCTATTTATCATTTACATTTAAATTAAATTATCATTAGGCCTACTAATTAATTAGTGTTGTTGGTTTAGGATTATGGTTAATAAATATATTTGTATCATCTTTGATCCTAGATCACTTTCAAAGAGATCTTGATCTTAGGTCATTTATACTCTAGTGATCTTTGATCTTGATCTGAGATAAATTTCTTCTAGTGATCTTGATCTTTGATCAAGATCATTTTACATGTGATCGTTCCTAACACTGAATGAATGTTCTTATAATTATTCTGAATCAGGTTTAAAGATGTGCATGCTGAAATGCTAAGAACTGGCTGACCCTGCTCTGTAATAATGTGTGGGCTTGCCTATCATGCCTACGCTGATGACGTTCAGGTTTATGCCTCCTGCCTTCCGTCTGAGGTAGAATTCTTGCGGTCCCGCATTACGGACTGCATCTCCTCAGTCCAGAGGTGGACTGATGAAAATCGACTCTCGCTGAACCCGGGAAAGACCGAACTCCTCTGGTTAAGCACTCCTCGGAGGAAAAATCTCATATGCCGGAATACGCTTCCGATTGGTGATGTTGATGTCACTCCGAGCACAGAACTGCGCCTCATTGGAGTTCTTTTTGACCAGACACTCTCGTTTGTCGGACATTTGGACAATGTCATTCGTGCCTGTTTCTTTCAGCTGCGTAGGATCAGAGAGATCCGTCGAGACCTGCCGGTGCCTGTCGTCGTCAATCTTGTCCGTGCCCTTGATTATTGTAATAGCGTTCTGCTCGGACTTCCTGCCAACCAACTACATCGTCTTCAGTCGGTGCTAAACGTCTCAGCTCCTCTGATTTTTGTCTCGAGTTGGAACGAGCACGTGACACCGTTTCTACGCGATAATCTTCACTGGCTCAGGATCCCGGAGCGCATAGCTTTCAAGCGTTGTTGGCTAACATTTCGGGCGCTGTATGATCCCTTTTGCCCTGCTACTTATCGGGCCTGGTCATCAAGTCTACGGCGGTCGACCGGCGATCGCGGCTTGGCTCAAGCAACTGTCGTCAATTGGTGGTTCCTCCTCCGTCCAAGACGGCTGTCTTTGGTGACAGATCCTTCCGGAGGGGCAATCCGAGTCTGTGGAAGAACGTGACAATTGTGACCTCCCCTGATTTGTTTATCAAGTGCCTTAAGACGCATATGCTTAATATCTCTTATAGTGTTCATTGTTAAGCGCTTTTGATTTTAGCCTTCACTATGCTTACTGCGCTCTATAAATTGTCTTAGTAGTAGTAGTAGTAGTAGTAGTAGTAGTAGTAGTAGTAGTAGTAGTAGTAGTAGTAGTAGTAGTAGTAGTAGTAGACTAGTAGTAGACTAGTAGTAGTAGTAGTAGTAGTAATAATAATAATAATAATAATAATAATAATAATAATAATAATAATAATAATAATCTGTCTGCGGATTTCTTGACGCAATCATGACTTGCTTTCTCTTCGCAAACAATGGCGTATTCTTTCTATTCTCCACATGCCTGGGAGGTGTTGAATGAAATTCGTAGGTGCTGTCGACCGCATGAATCGCGATGTTTGAAAGTACCTATCTTTCTGAAATCATTAGAATCATCTTCGTCCGAATGCTGGCGTCGACTCGCTTGGCGGTAGTTTCTGTTTCGGCTGTCGCTGCGCTGCGTCTGTCGCCCTGTCGACGATGACGGATCTCAGTTCGCTCGCGTGGCGCGGATGCGAGGCTGAACGCGGGAACTCCTGCTTCTGGAGCAGTGCTGGAGCAGTGCTGGCGCAGAAACGTTGCTCGGACACTTCGGGAGTCTCTCCGATGCAGTGTCGTTCGAATGCCTTCACGATGGCTCTCTCTCTCTCTCTTTCTCTTTCTCTCTCTCTCTCTCTCTCTCTCTCTCTCTCTCTCTCTCTCTCTCTCTCTCTCTCTCTCTCTCTCTCTCTCTCTCTCTCTCTGGGCATCTGGCAGGTTCATCGTCTCGTAGAGGCAGAAAGCGTCTGTGCCAAGAAAGGCAAGAAGAATCGATGATTGACAGTCTTTCTTCTTTGAATCTTCGTGGCCTTCGCGAATCTGAGCCACTCAGATTTGAATCGTCTGAATTCCAACACAAAATTCGGCGCGCTTAAGTCCAGTTTGGCTGGCAGCGGAATGCTTGACGTTGTGAACATTTCGGATTTCGAAGTAGTTCAGTGTTCGAAGCTGGCACTATTGAAAGTTCTTTTGTCTTAACTACCTATGCTAACGATTCTGACAACATGTGAAGATAAGCATATATATTAGAATGTATATTAGAATGTCGCCTTGACGACGGCCAAACCAATACTGATAAGCAGTAGTAAGCAGTGGTAACATATAGCTATAGCGTCACTATAATGTTCCTTATTGGACGGCGGGCGTGGTCTCGATGCTGTCAGTCCTAGACCACGTGACTTACACCTGACCATCGAATTCAGTAGGCTTCATTCTTGCAGAGTTTGAATATGACTAATTATGCGGACTGCTGTTGATAGATCTTATTCTTTTCTTTATCAACATCATCCTTCATCTCTTTAACTTTAAAAGTACAACTGTCTTTATGCCTTCTTGCCGTTGTTTCAGGGCCTCAATTTCTTCCATTCTTTTCTCCATTGCAGATTCCATAACTTGAAGCTTTTCTTTTATTTCCTCGATCTGTTGTCTAGATTCCGCTTGTTGACTGTCTACTCTTTCTTTTATTTCCTCATTTTGCTTATGTGTCTTGTCATTTTGCTCACTAATGGCGTGAAATAGAGAATGTAGGTCACTTACTTTGCCTTTTCAGTTGTTTCTGGATCTTCATCGGCGTTGATCGGTGCTTCGCGAAGTCTCTCCCTAAGTTCTAACTCACTTTTGGCCACATCTTAGACCTATTAATCACCCTATCTTCTTCATCACTATCTCCTTTGTTCATCAAGTCAGTCCATGCTCTCCATCAGATCATTTCCCCATTTTCACAATCCTAAACGTCTGTCCACCATCCCCTCCACCTCGTGGTACCTACTCATTCCGCCGTCTCAATACCTATCTATGGCGCCTGTCTATGGCTGCCTTGCATGCGTTTTGTGCATGCCACGTTTCGTCGTCTTTCGACACAATTTCTGACGCTCCGTGCGTGAATCTTGCGCCGGAGATGAGGATTTCTTCGAGTCCGTCGGTTTTTTAGGAGTTTTGGCTGTCCTCTACTGTTTCGCGTCGTTTCGGAAGCCTCGAGTCGGTCTCACCGCCTGTGCAGGACGTCGCCATGTTGGCTATTGTTATAGCGCCATGCGATGATCGACGGTCGTTCCAAGCTTCGCTCGAGCATTCATCTTCGTGAGGACGGCGTTTCGCTCTTCGGTTCCGACGTGTCTCGTGCCGTCCTCTACCTTTCCACGTCGTCCTGGAAGTTCAAGTCAGTCGCCGTCCGTCGGGTGTGCGCCAAAGTCAGCCGCATCGGCTGCTGCGTGAAAATTCGACGGATTTGCGGTTGGCTGTCGTTTCTGGACTTCGCTGGATTTTCCATCTTCGTCGGATTTGCCGATTTCGACGACGGAACTATCTTCTTGCGGAAGACCGCTTCTTCAGGAACTTTTCCGGTGGTTATATCCGTACGGAGAAACTCCTACTACCAACTCGCGGACTTTCAACATCATCTTCCGCTCGTCGTCGGCATGTCAAGGGGGCTACAGTTTTACTTGAAGGACCGCTTCTAAAGGACTTTGCACCGGACTTCTTCACGGCAGCAAAGTTCTTTCCATGATCACAGTGGATTTTAACATCGCCACCTTCTAACCTTCATTGACATGTCAGCGGTGTCTAAGCGCTTTTGATTTTGGATTTTAAACCATGCGTACAGCGCTATATGAATTGTCCTGATAATAATAATAATAATAATTATAAAATTGTCATATCCACCTTTTGTTAAGACATTGAATCATCTGACCTCGCCATCCAACCCACAAACACCCTACAATCACTAATTGACAAATATAATTCTGTCCTATCTGCCCTACTCGACAAACATGCTCCCATAATCACACGGCTTCTATCATCCCAACCCTTGGTTGGTTCCTTCATCCATTCTTTTAAGTCATTTAGAAGACGTCTAGAAAGAACGCATTCTGCTATTGACTCTAAAAACCTCCGGTTTGCTACCACAACCTTCTCATATCTGCCAAAAATATTATTATAACTGAATTGCATCCAATAGCTAATCCTCGCAAACTCTGGAATACTGGTGAACTGTCTATTCCACCGTAATAAAGCAAAGCCTCGTCCTCAATCCATCTCGCAACTTGCTGAATCATTTGCTAATTTTTTTCCGGAAAAATCTCTAAGATCCGCACCAATCTAAAATCTACCATGACCAATCAAACTACCTCTCCACCCATCACCATCAGAAGCTTCTTCCAATTTGTCCTGCTTCACTCCTGTGACTGAAGAATAAGTATCTAAACTCCTGCAGTCCTTTCCAAACAAGCAATGCAGTTTTGATCCAACACCAACCTCTCTTCTCAAACAGTGTGCCTCTGCTCTAGTAGCAACTATAAAAAAAATTATCAATTTATCTCTTTCCACAGGTACATTC
Organism: Metaphire vulgaris; assembly: GCA_018105865.1. Taxonomy (NCBI): domain Eukaryota; kingdom Metazoa; phylum Annelida; class Clitellata; order Crassiclitellata; family Megascolecidae; genus Metaphire; species Metaphire vulgaris. Next base: position 8,518,513 of record CM030833.1, on the reverse strand, counting down.
CCATCCACATTTAAAAATTCCCTCGTAACTCCACTTCTTAAAAACCAAACCTTGACAGAGAGGATCTCAACAACTATAGCCCATTTCTAACCTGTCTGTCCCCTCCAAACTCACAGAGAAAATCGTTCTTTCTAGACTGAATGAGCATTTATCAAAAAACTCCTTATACAACACTCACCGATCTGCTTATACAAAACACCATTCAACAGAAACCGTCCTCACATACATTTTTGACAAACTCCTCACTGCCATTAGATCTCAACGAGTTACTGGTCTCTGTCTCCTCGATCTTTCTGCTGCCTTTGATACAATAGATCGCAAAATCCTACTGAAACATCTTTCCCTCTGGTTTGGAATATCTTCTGTAGCTCACCGCTGGTACCAATCTTATCTCCCTTTCAAGTTTCATGCCTGAATCAAACTTCTTCAACCTCCAATCTTATGGTATTATGGTATCTTACTTATGGAGTACCACAAGGATCTGTCCTTGGACTGGTTTTGTTCAGTCTCTACACTACACCACTGTCATCCTTAATCAACTCTCTCAAATTGAATCATCAACTTTTTGCAGACGTTTACTCCGTCTTCCTTTAAAGCATCAATCTCTGAACTAGAATCGGCATTTTCGTCAATCTCATCGTAGATGTCAACTAATCTCTTTGCCCTCAATCCCTCCAAAACAGAATTTCTCTTATTTGGACTGCCACAACAACTGGAAAAATTGAATATCCCACAATGATATCCCACAATCCCACAATATCCCTCAGATACAACAATTTCCTACCCATGATAAGGGGCACCTTCTGGACCTCTTGATCACCAGGTCAAATTCAACAATTTTATCCAAAATCTCTCCCTGTGAAACTTATTTATCTGATCACATTGGTTTGTCTGCTAAGATTACTTTTCCTCATAAATATCCACCTTTATATAAAATTGTAAAATTTCGACCATGGTCTAAACTTGATTTAATAGCTTTTAAGACTGCTATTTCTACCTCTGAATTATTTACTAATCCTGCAGAGACTGCTTCTGAATTTGCAACCCAATTTACCTTAGTTCTTCTTAATATTCTTGATATACTTATTCCTTTTAAAACTAAAAAGGTTGTAACTCGACCACCTCAACCTTGGTTCAATTCTGACATTGCTGAAGCTAGGCGATGTCGCAGCCAATTGGAACGACGATGGAAGTCTTCTCGTCTACCGAGTGATAGGCAGAAATTTAGGGACCAATGCAAAATTGTCCGTAAATTAATTTCTTTAACTAAATCCAACTATTTAACTAATCTTGTCACGCAAAGTTCCTCAAATCCTCGTCTACTCTGGAAATCTCTAAATAGCATTCTTCATAGAGAAAAGTCAAGTGTCACACCTGGTTCCTTCTCTTTATCATCACTCCCAGATGTCTTCTGCCAATTTTTTTCCAATAAAATATCTACCATTTGCCTAACATTTCAGATCATTTCTACAACTGGTTTCTCTTTTCCGAAATCCCCACCAACTCCTCTTAATTCCTTTAAACCTACCACCCTTAATGAAGTTCGCCAGATAATCTTTACATCACCAATAGTTAGTCAATGTACCCTTGATGTCCTACCAACTCAAATCCTCAGAGATTGTTTTGATGTTTTAGGTCCAATAATAACAAACTTCATAAATCTCTCATTGCTTGAAGGGTTTTTCCCCTCTGCATTCGCTCATGCAGTTGTTCACCCACTACTCTCTCTCCCATCTCTCTCTCCTGACGACTTGTCTAACTATAGGCCTATATCTAAGCTTAATTTTTTATCGAAAATTCTTGAAAGGATTGTTGCTAAGCAAATGCATGCTCATTTGTGTTCTAGTCCACATTACCTCCCTTTACAGTCTGCTTACCGAAAATATGACTCTACTGAAACGGCTCTGTTGGCAGTCCATGATTATATTGTTCGGGCTATTGATGCTGGAAAAGTTACTGCTCTTTTACTTCTTGACCTATCTGCCGCCTTTGATACTGTTGATCATTCTATTCTTCTTCATCGTCTTGAACATTGGTTTGGAATCTCTGACATTGCTTTACATTGGTTTTCTTCATATTTACATCCCCGCACTCAATCAGTGATAATAAATGAGAATCTCTCAACTCCCACTTATCTGTCTTGTGTTCCTCAAAGGCTCGGTTCTTGGACCGCTGTTATTTACTCTCTATACAACCCCCTTGGGTTCACTTCTTGATGAACATCAAGTAGCGTATCACCTTTATGCTGATGATACTCAAATTCTCATCTCTTTTGATCAATCTTCTTCAAACTCATCCCTTAAGACTCTATCCACTGTCTTTACTAATATTCAGTCATGGATGGATTCAAATAAGCTTCTTTTGAATTCATCAAAAACTGAGTTCTTGCTATTAGGTACTCCAGCTCAATTGATTAAATTTGAATCTCTGAAATCCGTAGTATTAGGTGATTCCACTGTTGTCCCTAGAAGTACTTCTGCTCGCAACCTTGGTGTGATATTTGACTCTTCTCTCTCTTTTACTAGTCACATAAATTCAGTCTGCAAAATTTCTCATTATCATATTCGGGACATCTATCGCATCAGACATCTCCTCCCTAAGCCTGTTCTTATTCAGTTAGCCAATGCATTGGTATCTAGTCGCCTAGATTATTGCAATTCCTTGCTTTTTGGCATCACAAATTCAAATATGCAGAAACTCCAGAGAGTACAAAATTCCTTAGTTAGAGTAATATCCAAAACTCCAAGATTTGAACATATAACTCCAGCTAGACTGTCGCTACTTTGGCTTTCTATCAAATACCGAATTAATTATAAAATTTGTCTTTTGGTATTTAAAACCATATTATATAATGAACCCTATTACCTTAAGATGCGACTAATCCCTCGACCTACTACTCAATCAACTAGGTATTCGGCAGGACTTTCATTTGTTGTTCCTTATTCTCGCACTGTCATTGGCACTAGTTGTTTCTCAGTGTGTGGCCCAGAGGTTTGGAATTCATTACCAATATCACTTCGTAAAAACTAAAAATTTATCATCTTTTAGATCTGGTCTTAAAACTTACCTGTTTGACTTGGCTTATCCCCCTTTGGAACTCAATTCCAATATCTCTCCGCTGTCTACATCAAAGCCAAATAAACTCTGAGTCACGATGTTCTCTCCTTCTTGCAACATCTCCTCATGTTTTTCTTTCTAAACTAAAATCGTTTGTCTTAAAAAATTATTTCCTCCATAGCTGCAGCCCTTTTGATGAAATGACCCGGCATGAATGACCCCACATTTGGCTATGGCTACTTTATTTTCGAGATTGTGCGCATAGGAATAAGGAGCTACTTCGGTGCATCTTTTGAAAGCGCTGTAGAAGTTAACGAAATTTGACTTACTTACTTACTTGTTGTTTTCTTCCAGCTGCCGGCAAATTACGTTGTCTTAATTCTGTTCTCAAATATCCCGCGAGTAATTAATTGTTTCAGCGATGGCATCTTGGACGTTTTTATGTGGTGACAATCAAATACCGCTTCTGACACCAGTTGACTAACACTAATATCACACACTAACGCACACACACTAACTAGTTCCGTTTCTGCCTTTAATTTTAGTTGTCAAGAATGAGCCGAAAATAGTTCAGTTTCTCGATTAAAATACGAAGATTTCTTTCAGTCAACAGTCACAACAACAATGGCGCTGCGTGCCCAGTAGAGATGTGCGGGTACAGCAAAATGCCTACCCTACCCGTACCCGGGCAAAAACTTTTTACCCTACCCTTCCCGTACCCGCCAGCGCTATACCCGTACTCGACCCGTACCCGAAAGCTGTGTACCCTACCTTACCCGTTCCCGTTCCCGTACCCGACATTGGTAGGAATTTGGAACATTTCACACTGATATTCAATCCTGCTAAATTTTTAATATTCAGCACACGAAAGATTTAGACTGCATCTTACTTCTTCATCCCACCCTGTAGTGCCTCAGTTATACTACAGTAATTGCAGTTACACCATTCTTTTTGTCATCCAGGGCAGCTCGGCTAGGGGCTACTGGCTACCATCAATTACGGTTGAAAGTATATACCACCCAATCACCTATATAATATCGATTTGCATTGTATTATATTGATTGGGCGCCGGGGGAGGCGGTAGCCTATAGGATACTGTATTTTCATCCACCCATCATGATGAAGTATCCGAGCTGCTATGGACGAAATTGGGATAACTAATTAATTGTAAATAGCATGCATGTTTAGATTATGACAGATCTAGGACTTAGGAAACAGGGTATTCGACTTGGCAAATTGTTGGCCCGGGTTCTCTCTGGGGCTCTGGAGCTCTGGAGTCTTGAGTCTGGACTACTGGTTGGTAACATCGACTGGTTGGTAACATTGTGTAATACAACTAGTCAGCTAGCCTTTAATTAAGCCTACATGAATGTCGGGCATGGATTAGAACTTCTAGAAGACTCGATGGGCTTGTTTTAAATATTTAGTAGATATAGTTTAGCTATGTGCAGGCATTAGAGCTGAAGTTAAACAACAAAACAATCAAAGGATCTTTTTCGCTGGAGGAGTCAGCGGACGCTATTAAAATTATAGATTTATTATTATACATTACTTGACTGATGATGTCAGATGACGTCATCTTGTATTTCCTTTATGCTTTCAGTAAGTAAAATGCATGCTGTCTGACAAACTGAACGCGATATACAAGTTACACTAATACACTTTATTCAATAATATTTTTTCTATTACTGCATTGCTAATTTGCTGTAGTAGTGAGAAATTAAAATATATTTTAGGGTAAAAACGGGTATACCCGTACCCGTAGCGCTATACCCGTACCCGTAGCACTATACCCGTACCGAAAAAATGTGTACCCTACCCGACCCGTACCCGCGGGCGGGTACGGGTATACCCGCACATCCCTAGTGCCCAGCTGTACCCGCGCAGCTTCTCTCCTAGAAGGTGCGCCGTGCTGACGTCACTTGAGGACCGTAACAATAATAATCATGCACTTTTATTGCGTCATTTCTTTTGAGGTATCAATCAATGGCACTTAAAATTCATCAGCAAAAGACCAAGTCATTCCGTTAGTCAGGTGCAGTTAGAAAAGGAGGCGGAGCCATGAAGGAATGTAAATTTTATAAAACAATCAATCGTGTTATAACATTAAGCGTCTATTTAGTATCGCAAACAACAAGTTAAGTGCAAAAACATTAGCTAAAGAGAAACCAATGTACAATACATGAGCGCCTACGAATAAGCAGCTACTGTTGTGCTGCTCTCCAAGGCGCTATAGAAATCCACAAGATTTTACTTTATTTTACTTACTTTACATGTCACTAATACACATTTAAGATACCAACAGAGTCAAGGGTGGCAAGGGAGTGGGAGAGGTAGTACCTTTCACTATACAGAAGTACAGGCACTGGTCCTCACCACTCCCAGGGCATATGGAGGCGCAATATAGATCCACATTTGGATCCTTAGCCTATCCTTATGTCAATGACCTGCGTGATGAAGAATCACACCCTACTCGAGGTGCCACTGTCAATAGCAAAACACGGCGGATCTAGACTTGACCGGTCAAAAAACAGGTCCTGGGTACGGGCAAGCAGCACTGCCCAGTACTGGTCAGAGGCTATGGATGACTGACATCAGCAAGGCTCTGACACAGACATCTAAGGGCATGAATGAAACATCTTTAATGGCCTTAGAACTCCAAATCACCAGAGGTTGGGGTCCTCAGTGGTTTATCTCCCTCTACACAACGATGAACAATAATTATATCGACTGCATACTGGCTCGGACGTCGCCCAGCATAAAAGGTCCGCGACAACCAATGGGGGCAGGTTGCTTGTCGAGAAATTAGCTACTGGTCCAAAGGAAACAAAAGAATCACATGGAGAAGCACAAATTCTTAAGATTCGAACTCAAACAACCACTGGCCAATGGAATGTTAGAGGATTGAACAGTTTAGGAAAACTGGCTACTCTAAGCAAAGAACTGGAAAGAACAAACACAAAAATATGTGGATTATCAGAAACAAAATGGACACAAAGTGGACACTTTTGACAATAGAAGGCCATAAAGTTTTGTACTCGGAAGGACCAAATAAAGAACACCATGGAGTTGCCATCTGGATACATAAAAAGTGGTGGGAAGTTTAGATGAATATCAACCAATCAATAACAGAATCGTCATGGCTAGATTTCGCTCAAGGCTGTTAGATTTGACAGTCATCCAATGATGACTGTCAAATCTAACGGCTCCACCCACCATCAGATAAATCTGACGAAGAAATAGAAAAGTTCTATAGTGACCTCAAGACAACGATATAAAAAGCAGCAAAGAGCAGCATTATAATGATAACTGGAGATTTCAATGCAAGAGTAGGAGACAATTCAATCGAAACTGAGTTACTGGCCCATATGGCTACGTAGCCAGGAATGATGCAGGACAGACACTCGTGGATTTCTGTCTAGAAAATGAATTGATAATAACCAACACCTTCTTCCAACAGCACAATAGAAGAAGATACGCTTGGACAAGCCCTGATGGAAGAACCAGGAGTCAAATTGACTACGTATTAGTTCCAAAAAATGGAGAAAAATAACCAATAATGCTCGTACACTGCCAGGGGCTGACTGCGACAGTGATCATGATCTATTACAATCATCGATCACTCTTCGCTTCAAAGACAGCAAAAAAGAAATGAAATTTCCATCGACATCACAAAGTTAAACAATTAAACCAACAGTACCAAATATGAACTTGAGATCAAAAATAGATTCGAAGCATTGCAACTGATAGACGAAGATAAAACTCCAGAAGAACTATGGGGTAGCATGAAAGAAACTATAGCTAAAGCTGCACAAATAACAGCAAATACAAAATGAAGAAAAAACATTGGATCTCGGAAGAAACTTTTCAACTGATAGAAAGGAAACGTGAGTCAAAATTTTAAAATCCTGAGGAATTTAATAGCTTAAAAAAGAACACTCAGCAAATGCTAAGAAGAGACAAAGAGAAAGAATTGAATGACCTATGTTCAACCATAGAAGAAAATGCTATTAGAGGCAACCTAAGGCCAGTCTATCAAACAGTTAAACATATTACTAGAAAATTCACCCGCGCACAGCAGCCATAAAAAATAACAATGACTAATAATAACAAAAAATAACAAAAAAACATTTGACGAAATCCTCAGTAGATGGAAAGAATACTGTACTAATCAATATGACGATGAGAACTCAAAAAGTATCCAAATTTCTACACCAGAACTTGAACCACCCCCGCTTAAAGATGAAACCATAAAAGCAATAATGAAACTAGTCAATGGAAAAGCTGTTGGACCAGATCAAATTCCATAGAACTAATAAAATATGGAGGTGAACCTGCCATGGATAAAATGCATAAAATCTGTGTGGAGATATGGAACACAGGAGTCTGGCCAGATGATTGGACTAAATCGACTTTTGTACCACTCCTCAAAAAGGAGACCCATTACAATGCAGCAATTACAGGACGATCGCATTAGTCTCCCATGCTAGCAAAGTTTTTAGAATCATCTTAGACAGAATCCAGAACAAATTGGAGAATGAAATCGCACCAGAACAAGCTGGTTTCAGACTAAGAAAAGGAACTAGAGACCAATCACAAACCTAAGAATCATACTTGAAAAAGCCAGTGAACGTAAGCAACAAATCTTTCTACGTTTTATTGATTTCACCAAGGCCTTTGACATGGTGCAACATAAGAAACTCTGGCAGACAATGTTGGAAATGGGTTTCCCACCGCATCTTATTAATTTGGTTCAAAACTTGTATAAACAACAAAATGCACATGGGTCGAATGTGGAATAACTGACTGGTTTCTCCCATAAAGAAAGGTGTTAGACAAGGATGTAACATCTCCCCATGTCTCTTTAACATATTAGCTGAAGCATTGATGAGAAAAGCACTATATGGATATAAAGGTGGATTCCAGATAGGAGGAAAATTGATTAACAATCTTCGCTATGCAGATGATATTGTCCTAGTAGCAGCATCGGTTAAAGACCTTCAAGAGCTAGTGAAAACAATAGAACATACCGGAACCGAATACAATATGAGAATAAACGCAAGCAAAACAAAAGTAATGTCAAATATGGAGCATCAAATAACAATCTTATCAAATGGACAGGTGCTTGAGCAAGTTTCTAACTTCACATACCTTGGAAGCCTGATCCAAGATGATGCAAGATGCAAAAATGACATAAAAAGATTGGCCATGGAAATGAATATAATGATCAAATTACTAAAAGTTTGGAAGAACAAATCGGTCAGTAAACTTACCAAGCTAAGATCGATCAGGGCACTGGTTTGGCCTGTTGCCTCGTACGGCTGCGAGTCATGGACACTAAATAAAGAAGATGAAAATCGAATTCGAGCATTTGAAAACAAATGCATGGGAAAAATGATGAGGATCCGTTATACGGATTTCATATCCAATGAGATACTATACAAAATGTCTGGAGTAGATCAGGAATTCCTGAAACATATCAAATCAAGAAAAAGAGATATTTTGGACATGTTACCAGAAAAACAGAAGACCCAATTGAAAACTCAATGAAAACGGTTTAACGGAGGGAACCAGGAGACAAGGCAGACCCAGAACCAGCTGGATAGATAACATTACGACATGGACTAATATGAAAGGAGCTCCACTAATGGAAGCAGCTAAAAAAGGGACCAGTGGAGAATTATTGTTCAGCGTCGCAACCTTCGCATAGCGAAGACGGCTTCATGACATGACATGACATGACAAAGAGTCAAGCAGGCAATCAAAGGCATTTCATCAAACAGAACGTTTATTAAAACAAGACGCTAATTCAGTTATGTGAACTCTCAAACTTGACAGCAAGTTCAGTATCAAAACATAACAGAAATTTGATGATCCTTAATTTCATTCAAGTACAGAATCGATTATAACTATTTATCATGATAATGTAGCATAGTGTGGAGAATTTGTGATTTTTTCGTTAGCGTTTGTTATTATCGGCTACTGAAATCAAAGAGGTAGAAGTAGTAGTTGAAATAGTAGTAGTAGTAGTAGTAGTAGTAGTAGTAGTAGTAGTAGTAGTAGTAGTAGTAGTAGTAGTAGTAGTAGTAGTAGTAGTAGTAGTAGTAGTAGTAGTAGTAGTAGTAGTAGAAGTATAGTCGCTAGATGGCAGTGCCGGGTATAAAAACGGACGCGCAGCCATATTTCGGGTCTTCGGCTTGAGGTTTCACGCGTCTGTGAGATTTGCTGGTTTTTGGGGTTGCTGCTGCGGGGCATGAGAAATTTTGGAGGCCGAGGGTCCAAGGGAAGCTGGTTAAGGGCCTGTGTTACCTGCCTATTAGAATACTGTTCATTCACTGTCTAAGCCGATGCGTAGAGTTGGTATTGTTTTAATAATAATCGCATGTTATAAGCTACGATCGTGTTCGAGTTTCCTTTTTGGAGTGCGGCATCGACGTACTTCGAACTATAAGCCTCCGGCCAGACCGGCGGAGCCTTACTCACGCGGGACAAGGACATATTTCGGATCCTGTAAGGTCTGAAGATACTTCTATCTTTTCATTGGTGCCAGAGCGTGGGGTCTGTTCGATGTACGTCGGTCGACTCGGCTACGCAGCTTCCGTTTCAGAAGTTTGACGTATGTACGAACGGCAGTTTTTATTTAATTTTCTTTGTTGGCGGTTAACGGGCATCCGACCGGCATTTGCGAAAGCGCAGAGTCGGCCATTTTTCTTTCGATTGACCGGTGGACGGTTAGCGGCTATTAATTTCTGCCGTCGTTATGCGAGCACAGACTCGATATTTTGTGACTATTCGTTCGACATAGGCCCGTGATTTTTTCTTTAAAAATGACGTAGGAAAACGGCTACGTGACTGTGGACATTGAAGACTATCCTGACATAAGTCTTAATCGGTCAAGAGCATTTTTACCCCCGACAGACGATACTTCACTTGTCCCGACGGCATTCTTGTCCTGTCGTTCGGCGGCACCTCACAGTCTAAAAAACAGACGAAGTCTGCCTGCGGACGAAACACGTCAACATCATCACACAGTCAGTCGGGACACACACACTCCAAGGACGGGTGACCAACGGCTTGACGACCGTGCGTCCCGTTTGAATCTTGCGATTTCCGGCAACCGTTCGGTATTTCAAGACTATAGAGACCAGACGTGTCGGAACGATGAGCGGCGTTTACATGACCAGTATGGCGACGCGCAGCGGACAGACGAATTTTTAGCCGGCTCCACCGACACGCGGGAACACGATTGTATTTTTTTACATCGGAACTCGGCGCGACGAGCCAAAGTTTTCACAGTTTTCTGTGGACGCCGATGAGATGCGGCTATGAGACAGAATTTTTGACCGAGATAATCGAGACGATGCGCGACGACATCTCGTTTCACAGAGACGCGACCATTTCAAGAGCGCTACACCAAAGCTGACAGAAATTTTTGACTTGAATCACAAGGTCGCCATCGATGCTCGCCGGCTGTCAAGCGAAATGCGACCGATTTTCTACCGAATGCGGACGATCATTTTTTGCCGGCTAAGGCTAAAAAATTGCATTTTCAAACCGGGTAAATAGGACGGAAAGAGGCCGATCTAGACTTTTTACGTCAATTCGACTCAGTGCGAGACATAATTCGTGGGACGACACCGAAAAAACAGATTTCTTGCAGTGTGCGCTGGAGGGGAGTCCAGCCCAATTATCATGGGACCACGGGAGTGATAGCCACGTGACTTACGGCAGTTTAGTCGCGCGCTTACGTCAGCGGTACGGTTCCGAAGGACAAGCGTCTTCGCTTAGGTCACAACTTACTTGCCGCCAACAAAGAGACAACGAATCCTTGCACGACCTTTTACTCGACATCCGGCGTCTCATGTCACTCACTTTTCCATTTGAAACATCTGCGGCGACAGAATTGGTCACCTTTTAATCTTTTACACAGGCGCTAAATAATCGCACTTTAGCTTTTAAGATATAAGAGAGGGAGCCACCGTCGCTTGATGACGCCTTTAAAATCGTGGTTCGTTTGCAAGCCTATCAAGAGATGCAGGACGATTAAAACCGCGTTCGGTCGTTTCGTAAAACAAGAGGCGTACAGTACGATGCAGTACCGGCCGATCCGATAGCTGAAAAACTGGACAAATTGTTTAAATTGCAACAGGACAGCCAACAGCAGTGACAACGTTCTATCGAAACCCGATTTTAAATTTTTACGACTGCGGTAGCGTTTTCGGCCGGCATGCGCGAAGCGACACATAGCGGCGGCGCGACATTTGACTACCGCCGATTGATGGTTAGGTTTGAAAAGCCCGACTTACACGAAACTGCCGCCAGCGACAGCTGGCAATACGCTGCGCCTCCCGATAGCAATATCTGGTACCTTGCACCGCCACGCGATGATGGCACTTGGTACGTGCCGACGACTGACGGTGGAGGCGCAGACTTACGGTCCCGAAATAAGGACAATTTTCCCCGCGATACGGCAGACCAATTCCGGTGATTACCGATCGAACTTTCGCGACGGACAGGACAATCGATCCAGCAGGGGGCGACGTTTCTTTGAATGCGAGCCCCTTTCTCACTTCCGACGACAGTGCCAGAAGGGCCGTAGCGATCGAAATTTCAAAAATCAAGTTAACCAGAGTACTTCAGATCGTCATGAAAATATCCGCAATGTAAAATGCTTTTACGTGAGAGGATTAATTAACAATCACGATCTTCCCTGCTTATTAGATAGTGGCAGCGAGTCAAATCTTTTACCAGCTTTTTTCGCCGAAAATGTCAAACTTCAACCTTCTGAAAAATTTAACTGCGGCAAATGGCGCAAAATTAATATTTGCCCGTTTGGCTGGGAAATCGGTTGAAGACGGAATTCAAATTTATTGTATCTGAAGCCATTTCGGAAATTATCTTGGGCGCAAAATTTTTGATCCATCAGAGATGTAACCTGAATTTTTCAAGAGGGGGTTTTCATTGCGGCCATTGACGGATTAATTTTATCAAAAAAGATGGCGCTCGATGGGCCAGACGAATACAAGTGATTTAACCCGTGACTTTGCAGCCGCTGTCTCAAACTTTAATACCATCGAAAATTCTAATCGGCAAATCGGCGGGGCTACAGAATAAGAAATTGCTTTTAGAAAATAAACAGATCCAACCTGGGGTCCATTTGGCTCGGTCGTTACACGCCGACCCATTCCTTGTTTCGGCTGTTGATGTAGAGAGTCTGAAAAAAGGCCCATTGATCTAAGGGAGAACCTGGTGCTAGGTGAATTAAGTCCCGTCGTAATGACACCGGCAGTGTCAATGTGTTCGGAACCCGACGGAGAAGAGCGTGGAATCAACGTAAATAAGCTCATCAAAGATATCCCCGAAGGCGTTCCCGACGTCAGTGAAGCCATACAATCTAAACAACGGACCCGTTGAATTTGAGGCGCTCCCGGTAGGGGTTAAATTGATTCCGCGCCTGTACTATAACAAAGTCCAAGCGTCTATTTGGTTGCGTGTGAAAGGACCTGGGATTACATGCCTTCGGCTATTCAATTTAACGCGGTCCGGGGAAAGGTAAAGTAATTAAAGCCGACCATCTTCGACACAGACCAATGGCGCTAAGAGATAGACTTATTCACGGGTGGCGCTCGACCAGTTTGCTCCGTTTACTCGCTCAAACTTCATCTAAAACTGAGTTTTGGAAATTAATACGTTCTGCTGGCCTACTTAAATATTGCAAATTCGCGAGTGATGATAAATTTTGTAAGTGGCCAGGCCGACATTTTAAGTGGAAAATTATACAATCTGGCCCATTTGACCCGAATTTAGAAACGTAGCTACATTTAGTATAACCCCAAATATATTTATCTTGTAGTTTAGAACATGATTTTCATTAATGATGATTATTATTATTGAAGTTAAGTGAGGCAGTGATGCAGACTAGACGCTCGAGATTTTGTTCCGATCAGTTTGTTAATTAATTCGATAAATTTCAATATTGTTCTTGCGAATTGCTAAAATTTAACTCTTAATTTTTAATTCGTTTTCAGCCGTTTATGTCGGTATATTTTTCTTTTACTATTTTTATGTAATTCCGCCAGAATCCATAGACTTAGAATCAACATGACCTATCATCGCTCATTTCATTACCGTTACTATTTGTAATTTAATTCCAGACATTCTATTAGTTTTTCTATTAAATCACTCCACACTAACATCGGCTGCACTATTGACCTTGTGCTGAGCTTGTGGTCCGCTGCATGAGCTGAAACACAATTTGACTTTTCTGCACAATTTGACTTTCCTCGTTAATTTCAGCCTGACATCATGACATTATTTCCTCTCTATTTGTTTATTCTAACTGTTCATTTCTTTTCCTCGAAACTTGATGTACGCAAACCGATTGATCACTGGACCTACCGCACTGCCGTTGAACAATACAAACATTTAAACACAATTCCTATCTCCTTTTCCTTGACCCTCCGTCGCTCACATCTTCGTATTCGCCATTCACATTTCCGTCTCACCCGACGCACAAATATCATCATCATTCTTCTTGCTCTATCAGGCGATATCCACCCAAATCCTGGACCATCCCCATCACACACAACACTCTGCACTCTCAACATCAGATCCCTCACTAATCCTCAACACACACATTCACTACATGAACTTGCTAACTCACAATTGGACTCCCTGTTCTCAAAACACACATTACTCTCAAAACACACACAACCCTCAACAATTGATGTAATTGCATTGACCGAAACCTGGGTTTCACCATCAACCACTGCATCTCAATTGATAGAAGCCACCCCACCTGGCTTCACCCTAATAAGCTTTCCTAGAATAGCCAAATCCACCAACTCTTCTTCCAACCTCGGAGGAGGCACAGCCTTCCTCATCCGTGATCACATTCAAATAACTAGTTCATCATCAACACAATTTTCATCATTTGAATGCTCATCAGTTACTCTAAAACTCCCATACACGAAATTAACCATTTTCAATGTTTACCGTCCTCCATTATCGTAAAAATATTCAACTGCTTTTGGAAAATTCCTCGATGAATTCACTATCTTTCTAGGCTCAGCAGCAACAACCCCACATGAATTTGTAATAACCGGAGATTTCAACATACATGTTGACAAGAACAATGACCCAAATTCTACTCAATTCAAACAACTCCTAACACAAGCAAGCCTCGCACAGCACATTTCCTTTCCAACTCACACTTTTGGCCACACCTTAGACCTATTAATCACCCTATCTTCTTCATCACTATCCCCTTGTTCATCAGTCAGCCCGTGCTCACCATCGGATCATTTCCCCATTTTCACTATCCTAAACGTCTGCCCACCACCCCCTCCACCTCGTGGTATCTACTCATTCCGCCGTCTCAATAAAATTGACATATCCACCTTTTGTGAAGACATTGATTCATCTGACCTCACCATTGAACCCCCAAACACCCTACAATCACTAATTGACAAATATAATTCTGTCCTATCTGCCCTACTCGACAAACATGCTCCCATAATCACACGGCCACTATCATCTCACGGTAACAACCCTTGGTACAATTCCTTCATCCATTCTTATAAGTCATTTCGAAGACGCCTAGAAAGAATTTACAACCGAACACATTCTGCTATTGACCTTAAAAATCTCCGTTCTGCAACAAATCACTACCACAACCTCCTCATATCTGCCCAAAAAAAGTATTATTCTAACTTAATTGCATCCAACAGCTCAAATCCTCGTAAACTCTGGAACACTGTGAATTGTCTATTCCACCGCAATAAAGCAAAGCCTCTTCCTCAATCCATTTCGCAACTTGCTGAATCATTTGCTAATTTTTTCCGGAAAAATCTCTAAGATCCGCACCAATCTAAAATCTACCATGACCAATCAAAATACATCTCCACATCACCCATCACCATCAGAAGCTCCTTCCAATTTTTCCTGCTTCACTCCTGTGACTGACGAAGAAGTATCTAAACTCCTGCAGTCCTTTCCAAACAAGCAATGCAGTCTTGATCCAATACCAACCTCTCTTCTCAAACAGTGTGCCTCTGCCCTAGTACCAACTATTAAAAAAATTATCAATTTATCTCTTTCCACAGGCACATTCCCATCCTCATTTAAAAATTCCCTCGTAACTCCACTTCTTAAACAATCAAACCTTGACAGAGAGGATCTCAACAATTATCGCCCCATTTCAAACCTGTCTGTCCTCTCCAAACTCACAGAGAAAATCGTTCTTTCCAGACTAACTGAGCAATTGTCAAAAAACTCCTTATACAACACTCACCAATCCGCTTATACAAAACATCATTCAACAGAAACCGTCCTCACATACATTTATGACAAACTCCTCATTGCCATTGGCTCTCAACGAGTTACTGGTCTCTGTCTTCTTGATCTTTCTGCTGCCTTTGATACTATAGATCACAAAATCCTACTGAAACGCCTTTCCCTCTGGTTTGGAATATCTTCTGTAGCTCACCGCTGGTTCCAATCCTATCTCCAATCTAGATCTTTTCAAGTTTCATGCCAGAATCAAACTTCATCACCTTCCGATCTATGCTATGGAGTACCACAAGGATCTGTCCTTGGACCGGTTTTGTTCAGTCTCTACACTACCCCCACTGTAATCCTTAATCAACTCTCTCAAATTGAATCATCAACTTTATGCAGATGACACTCAATTATTTCTTTCGTTTACTCCATCTTCCTTTAAGGCATCAATCTCTGAACTAGAATCAGCATTTTTGTCAATCTCATCGTGGATGTCAGCTAATCTCCTTGCCCTCAATCCCTCCAAAACAGAATTTCTCTTATTTGGACTGCCACAACAACTGAAAAAAATTGAAAATCCCACACTGATTTTAGCCCCAGATACAATAATAACCCCTGTTCCAACTGCAAAAAATCTTGGATTTA
Source organism: Metaphire vulgaris (assembly GCA_018105865.1). NCBI lineage: Eukaryota > Metazoa > Annelida > Clitellata > Crassiclitellata > Megascolecidae > Metaphire > Metaphire vulgaris. The sequence continues at coordinate 8,502,532 of CM030833.1, read as the reverse complement.
CTTTTGACTCCTCCCTAAATTTTGAAGCTCACATATCTCAACTATCAAAAACCTGTTATGCTCACATTCGTGATCTACGTCGCCTTCGTCCCTACCTTGATATTAAAACTGCTTCCACTATTGCCACTTCAATAGTTCACTCTAAGTTAGACTACTGCAACTCACTGTTTCACAATCTTCCAAAGGCTTCCATATGTAAACTCCAATCGATTCAAAATGCCTTAGCTCGTGCAGTAACTAAATCGCCTAAATTTTGCCACATTACACCATTACTCAAATCTCTCCACTGGCTCAAAATAACAGAACGCATTGAATATAAAATAATATCGATGACTTATAACTCACTTCATACATCAAAACCAGTCTACCTAAGAAATCTGATAATTCCACAACAACCTGGATCTACTAGATCCTCTTCACATGTAACTCTCCTTCGACCTCTGAATCAATCATCTCTCAAAATTTGCAATCGTGCTTTTTCATATGCGGCACCTGAGCTTTGGAACTCAATTCCAATATCCCTTCGCTGTCTACATCAAAGCCAAATAACAAACTCTGAGTCACAATTTTCTCCCCTTCTTGCAACATCTCCTCATGTTTTTCTTTCTAAACTAAAATCATTTCTCTTTATAAAATCATTTCCTCCATAGCTATAGCATCCTGCCCACTTGCCCTTTTGATTAAATGACCCGGCATGAATGACCCACCTTTGGCTATAGCTACTTCATTTGAGATTGAGCGCGTAGGAATAAGGAGCTACTTCGGTGCATCTTTTGAAAGCGCTTTAGAAATTAACGAGATTTTACTTACTTACTTACTTATTATTATTGTGTTTATTATTGAGACTATTATCCTTATTTTCGTGACCATTATCTTCGCCATGAATATTATTGTTATGATTATTATAGCGCTTATTATTGCAGCTACTATGAAAATTAATATTGCCATTATGATTATTATGTTCTACTATGAGTATCATAATGACTATTATTATCGTTATTATTATGATGATTCTTGTGATTATTATCGATAGTCATTACGACAGTTATTTTCATCGTTATGTTTACTATACCTGCACCATATAGCCTACTATACCACACCTGCTCGTGATTATTGTCTTTATTTTTATTCTTACGATTATTATCATGTTTGCGATAATAATAATAATAATTATAATAATAATAATAATTATTATTATTATTATGTTTATGTTTATTAATCTATAGCTGTTGTGACTATATCAGTTATTATTGTCGTTATTATGATTAATATATCATGGTATAAGACTGATGTAAGTCCGGTTGCCACTGGAGCCGACCCGTTTATGCTGTCAGTGACTTAGAGAAGATGACTTCTTATTCTGACGGCACGCAGACGGTGAGAGTCAATAGGCAGCGCTTGGACTGCTGAGACCGTTAGAGAAATGGCGATTACTGACGTCACGTGGGCGACATGAATCAGTAGTACAGTAACGGTAGGAGGGGTAGATCGACCCCATTACACCCCAGGATGGCCAACGATCTCTCGCGTCTGGTTCGTACCTCGTCTCTGAAAAGGACCAGTTCGATGCACGCCGACGATATTATAAAGCGAACGCCAAACTCAGCCGAAGTTTGCAATAGGTACTTATTATTTAAAACACGATCTATGTTCAACATTAGCTAGATAAACATAATAGTAACATAGCACTTAGGACTAATTTTTTCGAGCCGGCGCCTCTGGCGTCCCTCGGCCCCCTCAAAGTCAACCTCCCCACAACCAAAACGGTCCAAGCCGAGAGAAATCCCGCCGAAGAAGAAAGAAAATGCCGGGCCTCGGTTTTTATACTCGGCCTCGCCATTTAGCGACTGCGGGCGAGCCGACTGGTGACCAAGGCGAAACGAGGTCCGTTTCAGTACCAGGACTACAGCAACAACAACAACTACTACCAGAAGTAGTAGTACTGCAGGAGCGTAGCCAAAAATTTGATTTTTTTGGAGGGGTGTGAATTTATTATTATTATTATTTCAGCGCATAGACTTTCGGCCCTTGCGATTGTGCACCATAACTGTCTATTCTGCGCACATTAGGAAGCTTTGGACAATGGTAATCCACAGTCTCCATTGATTTGGTGAAGCCAAGTGATTGGTCGTCTGCCTCGTGGACGATTCCATCCTGTAATCCTAATTCTATGTCACGAAGTCGCGTTGCTAGTTGAAGTGCAGCTGAGGCAGGTACCTCTGGTCGGAGTCTTGCGACGTGCCCGAAGAGACCGAGAGGTCGACGACGAACAATCAGAGCGCGATTTGCGAGGGGAAAGAGGGAATCTCCCCCCCCCCACTGCCCAACTGCATCCCCATACTGCTACATCTTCCACCACTACATCCCCCCACTGCTACAGTTTCCAACAACTACATCCCCCAAGCTCGACATATCCCCCCACTGCTCCAGGTCACAAATCGCGCCCTGCGAACAACGGCATGCCAAGTCTCTAGTCCAGAGCGCATGTATACTTCATCATTGCATATGAAGTCAAACCATCTAATATTGAGGAATCTACGTTGAGCCGTATTGTGAAAAGCTTCAAGTCTAGTCAAGTCAAGTCAAGTCGAGAGGAGATCGGTTCTTAGGTCCAGTCGGAGAGTGCAGTTGTTGGTCCCTTCCCCGTCCAAGACCCCTAAGTTTGGGGAAAGATCATTCGCGCGGGGGAATCCCGCCCTGTGGAACTCTCTTCCAGACAATGTGACTGGAGCAGTCTCAGCTGGACTTTTCATTAGAAATTTGAAGACACATTTATTTAATATTGGATATGAATTGTGTTAAGCGCTTTTGTTGTAGGCCTTAGCCTTGTCTACTGCGCTATATAAATTGTCAATAAATAAATAAATAAATAAATAAGTCTTTTCCACTTTTGACCAGTCATCGTCCAAGTCTCACTTCCATATAAGAGTGTTGAAAGTACAAGACATGCGTACATCAGAAATTTAGTTTGCAGGCTCAACCAACGTTGCTGCCATATTTGGTCCAATCGCTGCATGACATGAAGCAATGCCTTTGCGACGGATTGACTCATCATGTGAATTGGCCATACTCCACATACAGTGTATTTTATCCAAGGTAACGAAAACATTCAACTGAGTCCACAGTTTCGGAACCAATGAAGATTGGTTCTAGGGATGTGCGGGACTGCGGGTATACCCGTACCCGCGGGTATATCCTACCCGTACCCGTACCCGCGGGTACGGGTAGGGTAGGGTACACATTTTTCGGGTACGGGTCGGGTACGGGTATAGCGCTACGGGTACGGGTATAGCGGCTACGGGTATACCCGTTTTTACCCGAAAAATTATATTTTCATTTCTCACTACTATAGCAAATTAGCAATGCAGTAATATCAAAATAATATTGAGTAAAGTGTATTAGTGTAACTTGTGTATCGCGTTCAGTTGGTCAGACAGCGTGCATTTTACTTACTGAAAACATAAAGGAAATACAGGTGACGTCATCTGACATCATCAGTAGGCCTAATAAATTTATAATGGCGTCCTCTGACTCCTCTAAGGACTCCTCGACCGAGAAGTTCTTCTGGTAAAGTTTTGTTGTTTAACTTGAGCTCTAATGCCTGCTCATAGATAAATTATATCTACTAAATATTCTAAACAAGCCCATCGAGTCTTCTAGAAGTTCTAATCCATGTCCGACATTCATGTAGGCTTAGGCTAGCTGACTAGTTGTATTACACAATGTTACAAACCAGTAGTCCAGACTCCAGACTTCAGAACCCGGGCCTACTATTTGCCAAGTGGATTATCCTGATTCCTAAGTACTAGAATTTATTTTTACTATTACTATTTCATTGTTGCCTCTCTATAGTCTCTAGGAACGGATACGGGTACACGGGTCCGTGTACAGGTCCTTGTAGGCTTGTATCCGTACATGCACCCGCAGGTACGGGTCTAACTCCAAAAACTCAAAATGTCAACCAATGTCGGGTACGGGTACGGGTACACAGCTTACGGTTAGGGGTGGGTTAGGGTATAGCGCTAGCGGGTACGGGTAGGGTAGGGTGAAAAAGTTTTTCACGGGTACGGGTAGGGTAGGCATTTTGCTGTACCCGCACATCTCTAATTGGTTTTGGTTCCCCTGCAAGACCAGACCCAGGGTTTTGAACTTTGGTCTTTGTCCATGAAACATGTAGACAAAATTTGGAGGCCTCACATTCCATTTTCTCCATAGTTTTTTTTAAATTTATCACGACTTTCTTAAAATAGGATTGCATCATCGACGTAGTCGAGATCTATAAAACGCTGATGACCAAGCTGAATGCCCATATTACCTGCTGTTACCCAGTTCATTATATAATTAATCCATCGCACAGCAGAAGAGAGTTGATGATAGAGCACATCCTTGTCAAACGCCCGAGGGTGTGTTGAATCTGGTAGAGAACCGGTTACCAAGACGAACTCTACTAGTTGTGCCATGATGAAGTACCTGAGTTAGGTCAAGCAGCATTTTTGGCACACCGATGCCAGCTAGAGCTCCACAGAGCTTCCCTGTCCACAGATTCAAATGCTGCTTTAAGCTATGCAACATTCAGTGGTTTACGAAACTCTCGATGGATTTCTGAAAGAAGTCGTAGGGCGAAGATGGCATCAAGTGCGGATCTACCACTTGTAAAACCAGACTGTTGTGGCTGACGAACTTTGTCTAGAAGCGGTTGTAACCTTGCCTCGCGCTTGAGTAAACTTCCTTTCCAGGTACTGAGAAAAGCGTGATGGGACGGTAGTTTTTGCACTCGTTACGGTCACCTTTGCCTTTATACAGTCAAACAATTATACCGTCTTTCCAGGCTTAAGGTGTTTTGCCAGATCGCCAGACACGGTATGAATTTTGTGGGGTGAATTTGTTATATTTATCATATATAAAATAGATTATATATATTTTATACATGTATTATATATTTGTATATTTTATTATATTTATATAGTATAATTATGTTATAGGATTACAAACAATGGGAAGACTGAAACGCATCTGGAACTCTACAGAAATTAAAATTAAGAACCAAAGTAAAAATCTAAAATACCATTGTCATTCCACAAATACTATATGGATCTGAAACCCGGGTAACAAAAAGAGAAGATGAAAAAAGACTACTCTTTTCAGAAATTAGCTGCCTAAGAAGAATCTTGGAGTTAGCAGACTTCAACAACTTAGAAATGAAGATAGACGGCATTGGATTGGGCTAAAGAATACCATCATGGACAAACTCAGAAAAAGGAGGCTTACATGGTATGGACATGTAAACAGGATGGAAGACTCGAGACTTCCAAAAAGCATTCTACACATATAAGGAAGGTACAAAACAGGAAGAGGCAGGCCCAGAAAAAATGGATAGGCAACATAAAAAAGATTTAAAATAAAGACAACTGACAATTGCAAAAGGAGGAAAATTAACATTTGACAAAAAGGCCTGGAAATTTTTCTCACTAGCTATTGCCACTAATAAGTTGGCAGAGAGCAATGATGATGATGATGATGATGATGATGATGATGATGATGATGATGATGTTGATGATGATGATATATTATATGTTACTTATGTCACGTATTTATATATACTTACTTCAATAGGATATATATATATCAATATACCACCCCGTATTATATATATATTTGTATATTTGATTATAATTATATAAATATATGTTATATTATATGTTACTTATAAGTATCGCGTATATATATATAGTTATTTCAAGGGGGTATATATATACACCGATATACCACCCTGATGATGAGTAGTAGTAGTAGTAGTTGCAGTTGTAGTAGTAGTACAGTTGTGGTAGAAGTAATGATTGTATTAGTAGTAATTGCAGGAGCAGGAACAATACTAGCAGTAATTGTAGCAGTAGTAGTTATGATAGCGGTAGTGGTAGTGGTCGTAGTAATAGCAGGAGTAGTAGTTGTTGCTGTAAAAGTGGGATATATAAACTTGGATACATAAACGGATACGGGTACACGGGTCCGTGTACAGGTCCTTGTAGGCTTGTATCCGTACATGCACCCGCAGGTGCAGGTCTAACTCAAAACTCAAAATGTCAACCAATGTCGGGTACAGGGTACGGGTACACAGCTTACAGTTAGGGGTGGGTTAGTATAGCGCTAGCGGGTACGGGTAGAGTAGGGTGAAAAAAGTTTTCACGGGTACGGGTAGGGTAGGCATTTTGCTGTACCCGCACATCTCTAATTGGTTTTGGTTCCCCTGCAAGACCAGACCCAGGGTTTTGAACTTTGGTCTTTGTCCATGAAACATGTAGACAAAATTTGGAGGCCTCACATTCCATTTTCTCCATAGTTTTTTTTAAATTTATCACGACTTTCTTAAAATAGGATTGCATCATCGACGTAGTCGAGATCTATAAAACGCTGATGACCAAGCTGAATGCCCATATTACCTGCTGTTACCCAGTTCATTATATAATTAATCCATCGCACAGCAGAAGAGAGTTGATGATAGAGCACATCCTTGTCAAACGCCCGAGGGTGTGTTGAATCTGGTAGAGAACCGGTTACCAAGACGAACTCTACTAGTTGTGCCATGATGAAGTACCTGAGTTAGGTCAAGCAGCATTTTTGGCACACCGATGCCAGCTAGAGCTCACAGAGCTTCCCTGTCCACAGATTCAAATGCTGCTTTAAGCTATGCAACATTCAGTGGTTTACGAAACTCTCGATGGATTTCTGAAAGAAGTCGTAGGGCGAAGATGGCATCAAGTGCGGATCTACCACTTGTAAAACCAGACTGTTGTGGCTGACGAACTTTGTCTAGAAGCGGTTGTAACCTTGCCTCGCGCTTGAGTAAACTTCCTTTCCAGGTAGAAGCGTGATGGGACGGTAGTTTTGCACTCGTTACGGTCACCTTTGCCTTTATACAGTCAAACAATTATACCGTCTTTCCAGGCTTAAGGTGTTTTGCCAGATCGCCAGACACGGTATGAATTTTGTGGGGTGAATTTGTTATATTTATCATATATAAAATAGATTATATATATTTTATACATGTATTATATATTTGTATATTTTATTATATTTATATAGTATAATTATGTTATAGGATTACAAACAATGGGAAGACTGAAACGCATCTGGAACTCTACAGAAATTAAAATTAAGAACCAAAGTAAAAATCTAAAATACCATTGTCATTCCACAAATACTATATGGATCTGAAACCCGGGTAACAAAAAGAGAAGATGAAAAAAGACTACTCTTACTTAAGTAAGTAAGTTTTAAGTAGTAGTAGTAGTAGTAGTAGTAGTAGTAGTAGTAGTAGTAGTAGTAGTAGTGTAATACCGTCCGACCCTGCCCGATCTACGCCTCTACCACTCGACGAACATGGCGCAAGTAGTAGTAGTGGTAGTAGTAGTAGTAGTAGTAGTAGTAGTAGTAGTAGCAAGTGGCATTACTAATAATTATGAATGCTTATACCTATATTAACTTTACTTTAATTAATATTATTTTAATTTAATTATTATTATTACTACTTTTCTGGTTATATAGCAGCTGCAGTAGTAGTAGTAGTAGTAGTAGTAGTAGTAGTAGTAGTAGTAGTAGTAGTAGTAGTAGTAGTAGCAGCAGCAGCAGTCCAGTAGTAGTAGTAGTAGTAGTAGTAGTTGTTGTTGTTATTGTTGTTGCAGTAGTAGTAATGATAAGGAGTAATAAGAGTAATAGACTAATAGTACGAATAAGGAGTAGAAGTTATAGAAGTAGACGTAGTGGCAATAGTTATAATAGTTTTAGCATTAACAGCAGCTGTAGCAGTAGTAATAGTAGTAGTAGTCGTTGTAGTAGTAGCATCACTAGTATTAGTAGGATTAGCCGTAGTTGTTGTGTTGGGAACAGTTGCGATAGTAGCAGTAGTAATATTGGCAGATGTAATAGTAGCCAGGATTAATATGAATATTAATAAAAGCAGTACGTTAGCAGTAGTTTTAATATTAATAAAAACAGTACGGTTAGCAGTAGCTATGGTGGCAGTAGTAGTAGTATAAGTTGTTGTCGCCGTTGTTGTAATAGCAATACTGTTGCTGAAATGTAGAGTCAAATGTCACAATAAGGCTGTGAGGATATATGGCTTATTGGCTTTGGCCACTGTAGTACTAGTAGTAGTAAGGGCAGTAGCAGTAGTTGTAGTAGACGTAGCGGACTGGATTTAGAGCCAGGTGATTCTCTTCTGCCCATTTCGTAACAGCCACTATGCATCCCTCGAACCGCTTTCGTAGTGCGTCCACATTAACCGGCAGGCATGAAGAGTACATTTGCCCATCATCGGCGTAACTGTACGACTTCAAACCAGCATCCTTGATTATTGTTCTCATATCCGCTGTGCAGAGAAGTAGTGGGCCCAAGACTATAATAAACTAGTATAATTATTACGACGACAAATTATTATTATTATTATTATTATTATTATTATTATTATTATTATTATAGTTGTTTTCCAATCGACGTAATAATAATAGTTTTTGTCATAGTAATAATAGTATTAGTAGTAGTAGTAGCGACAGCTGTAGCAGCAGCAATACCTGTACTAGATATAGCATTTATTGCAATAGTAGTAGTTGTTGTTTTCCTTGTAGATGTAATAATAGCGTTTGTCATAGGAATAATAGTAGTAGTAGCAGCAAAAGCTGTAATAGCAGTAATAGCTGTACTAGATGTAGCATTTAGTTTAATAGTAGTAGAAGTAGTAGAAATAATAGTAATAATAGTAATAATAGTAGTAGCAGAGATAGCAGTAGCAATAATAGTAAGAGTAGTAGTAGTAGTAGTAGTTGTAGTAGTAATTGTAGTAGTAGTAGTAGTAGTAGTAGTAGTAGTAGTAGTAGTAGTAGTAGTAGTAGTAGTAGTAGTAGTAGTAGTAGTAGTGATAGAAGTAGACGTAGTAGCAATGGTAACAAATAGTTTTAGCATCAGCAGTAGGTGTAGTAGTAGTAGTAGTAGTAGTTGTTGTAGTTGTACTTGTAGTAGTGGTAGTGGAAATAAAGAAGGGCAGCCCCATGATCTGATAGATCAAAGGTCTCAAACACGCGGCCGGAGGGCCGCAATGCGGCCGCGAGGGCATTTCATGCGGCCCGCGATGCATTTTTGGATTTTTAAAAATTGCCGGGTCTCTAATTTGTATATGCTTCTCTTGACGCCTTTTAACGTTCATACCATCTTAGCTATAATAAATTCTTACTTACAGTACTTGATTATTCGTAGTCTTTCGAATCGAATGATTATACTCGTACTTCTGGTTCTCTAGTGGAGGCGGTCGCGTTGTTTAACGTAGAGAAAAAAGTCGATTGAGTGAAATAGTAATAAAAAGCCGGTATAAATGTCTGAAATACAGTATATATATAATTTGCAAAAAACACTATGACTATGTTGTTAGTTCGTTGTTTTTATACACTTTAACATTTTAACAAAATTCGGGCGTTGCGGCCCTCTGGTTACTGCGGCCCGCTCGTGCGGTCCCGAGAGCAATTTGAGTTGGAGACTCTGCGATAGATGATGCTCTGCAGTGGTGGTGGTGGTGGTGGTGGTGGTGGTGGTGGTAGTAGTAGTAGTAGTAGTAGTAGTAGTAGTAGTAGTAGTAGTAGTAGTAGTAGTAGTAGTAGTAGTAGTAGTAGTAGTAGTAACAGTGGAAGTAATAATAGTGACGGTAGTACAAGTAGTAGTAGTATTTGTAGTAGGAGAAGAAGAAGGGTCAGGAGCAGCAATTGTAGTAGACGTAGTGGTAGTAGTATTGGTGGTGTTACAAATAACATAACTCGGGTAGTTGTAGTCAAGGGGTTGCATGAATAGTAGTTATACTTATATTCATTTATTATCATTATCATTATTATTATTATTATTATTATTATTATTATTATTATTATTATTATTATTATGTTGGAAACATGGAAGTAACTGGAATAGTAGTAGGTGTTAGTTTTTTCAATTTGTACTTTAAGGCTTTATATTTTTAGATGGTTATAAGGAATGAAGCCATTTCTAATTGTTTTTGGAATGTTGCAATTTGTGAATAATCTATCATATTAAGATCCTTATCTGTATGTCTCTCTGTTACCTTCAAGCGTTCTGATTGGTTGACTATTGGTAGACGGTTTAGACCGTTTAGTCCTTACGTCGCGATGCGTTGGTGGGCGAGCGTTGACTATTGGTAGACTATTGGTAGACGGTTTAGTCTTTACGTCGCGATGCGTTGGTGGACGATGTTCGAAGACGACGTTGCTATTGGTAACAATTGTTCGTAGAATTGTAGTTTAACACGGTTTAGTCGAGTCATTGCAGCGTTAGAGGGGTGGGCGTGCGACGACGTTGCTATTGGTAACAATTGTTCGCAGCCTGAGGTAGTTGCGCAATTTTAACGTACATTTTAACGTACACAAAAATACGTGTACAGCGGAAGATGCTCAATGAATTGGAAGATCAAATGGCCACGGTTGCGTGATTTTAATAAATAATAAATAATAATTATGCACTTCTATAGCACCAGTTCTAATACCCAAGGTATCAATCGATGGTACTTCAAAATCAATCCGCAAAAGATCGAGGTCATTCCAGAGATCAGTCAGAGGGAGAGAGCGAGACGGACTATGGAGGAAACGCCAATTGAAAGAGATGCGTCTTAAGTCTGGATCGGAAGATGCTCAATGAATTGGAAGATCTGACAGCCGGAGGGAGAGAGTTCCAGATTTTAGACCCAGAAATAGAAAAAGCTCTCTTACCAAGTTCAGTGTTGGTTCTAGGTACATTCAACAATGAATCAGCATACCTTGTTGAATGACGATGGTTTGGGTGATTCAACATAGATTTTAAATATTGAGGTTGGCCAGACTGCAGTGTTTTAAAAACCAGGAGACCAGTTTTTAATAGAATTCTCTGTTCTACCGGCAACCAGTGAAACTTTTGAAGAACAGGTTTAATATGATCATGCTTACGAGTTTTTGTAATGGCTCGGGCAATAGAATTCTGAATCCTTTGAAGCTTTTGCATGTTAGATCTGGTCATACCATTGTAAAGAGAATTGCAATAATCAAGTCTGCTGCTGACAAGGCGTTTGCAAGAGGAATCAGAGCGGATTTGGGCACAAAATCACGAATTCGTCGAATATCTCTGATTTGCATATGAGCAGCTCTGCTGACCTTATTTATATGATCGTTAAACGACATGTTCTTTTCAAATATCACCCCTACGTTGCGGACAGACTGACTTAAATTAACTGAAATGTTGTAAAATATAAATGAATTTATGTCTTCAAATTTACTTAGATTAAATGATGTACCAAGAAGTAAAAACTCAGTTTTTGAAGGGTTAAGTGCAAGCTTATTATTAAACATCCAAGACTGAACGTTTTGCAGGCAAAGGGACAGATTTTCTAGTGACATGGAGGAGGTTTTATCGTCGAAGGCAATGAATAACTGCGTATTGTCAGCGTAGAAATGATAGTCAGCAGAGAATTGTGTAAGAAGAGATCAAAGGGGCGTAACGTACATAGGCCTAATTATTACGTGGCGCAGAGCTTGGCTAGGTGGCGATCATTGAAATGTTGTTCAGCATGAATTCAATGATTGGCTATTAGGTATAGGTATTGGATTAGTATTATCCTGCACTGCGAGCGAAGCGAGCATCTTTCTAGTTAAATATTAATGCTTTTACTTGACTTTTAAGGCTCATAATCATATTTAGCCATCGCTTGCGAGTAGCTTATTCGTAAGTTTAAAAGTTCGCCCAAAACTGAGAGTGTTGTTTAAATGCGTGTGGAAACTGTTGTTGGCTCGTAATATGATAGTGAGAAATTAGTTTTAGCCTTTTGTCAATTGTTACACATGATCGTGTAGGTCGGGGAGGCGTAAACTCTTAACGCCTCAGCCTCCCCGACCTACACGATCATCATCTCATCTCACACTTTCACGCCCGTTAAATCAGTCATCACTCAAAATCTGCAACCGCGCTTTCTCATACGCCGCACCAGAACTTTGGAACTCAATTCCAGCCTCCCTCCGCAGCCTAGGACGTGGTCAAACAATAAGCTCCGAATCCTCATTTCCTTTAATTCCTTCACTGTCTCCTCAAGCCTTTAGGTCTAAACTTAAAACCTTCCTATTCGAAAAGTCATTTCCCCCATAGCAACAACAACCTGACCAGCCGCCTCATGGATACACTGATATTTGCCCGGCCGACAAACCACCCTGCCTATAGCTATTTCAAGAAAGACTAAGCGCATAAGAATAAGCAGCTACTGCTGTGCTGCTTTCCGGGGCGCTGTAGAAGTTTACGAGATTTTATTTACTTACTTACTTAGGTTTCGGATAGATTGACAGTGATTAACTGACATTTACTTAAATTAAAAGACGTACCAACTACCAAGGTGTAAAAGCCCAGTTTTTGGAGGGTTTAATTAAAGCTAAACAGGCATGAACAAACGAATAAACGAACGAATAAACAAACGAATAAAAACAAACGATTAAATTTTCTATTGACACCGAAGAGGCTTTATCATCTAAGGCAATGAATGGGAAAGAAATAGCAAACTTCACTGAAGAGGAAATAAAAGAAGTCTTTGAAAGATTTAAAGTTAGGAAATCTCTATGAACAGATATGATAACGACAGAAAGGAACTTACTGTGAAAATATTCAAAAATCTATGCAATAAAATATTCGAAGAAAAATCACCAGAGGAATGGGGAAAAGCCATAAAAGTATAAATGCATAAAAATGTGATAAAACAAACTGCAACAATTATATAGAAATAAGCTTACTCAATGTACCAGGGAAATACATACGAATGTGTACAACAAAGATTGAAACACTACTTGGAAGAAATAATGACAGAGGAAAAAGCAGGCTTCAGAATGGGAAGGAGTACAATCGATCAGATATGAATCAGAAGAATAATATAAAAATATTGCGAAACAAATAAGAAAATATACCACAATTTCATCGACTTCAAACAAGCATCTGACAGCATACATCGTGAAGAATTATGGCAAGCACGATGAGCGCGGCCATAATATAATATAATATAATATATTACAAGGTTTAAAGTGGTTCAGTAGGGACTGCCCTGTGTGACATAGAGCTTGTACGGGCCATCGTCTTGCCAAGAATGGACTACTGCAACAGTGTCTACTGTAACAGTGTCCCGCTGGGCCTACCGGAAAACAACTAAATCGACTTCAGTCCGTGCTGAATCTGGCTGCACCAGTGGTCTTCGGTTGTCGCTGGAATGACCATGTCACGCCACTGCTGAGAGATTTCCTCCACTGGCTAAGCGCTCAACAGCGTTTTGTTTACAAGCGTTGTTGGCTCACTTTCCGAGCCCTTTATGACTCACACTGCCTAGAATATCTGAGTGCGCAGGTCCAGCCAACGTCGTTGAACGGATCGAGAATGAAGTTCGGTCGAGTCGTCCAGTCCCACTGCTTGTCCCTCCTCTGTCAAAAACCTCCAAGTTTGGAGAAAGGTCATCGTCCAAAAGAAATCCTATACTGTGGAACTCGTTACCTGATGTTGTGTCGGAAGCTGTCTCTGCGGAATTCTTTCTTAGGAACTTAAAAACACAGCTATTTCATATAGGATTTAATTGATATAATTATGTCAAAGCGCTTTTATCGTAGGTCTTGGTTACTGCGCTAGAGAAATTGTCTAGAAATACTACTACTACTACTACTACTACTACTACTACTACTACTACTACTACTACTGCTACTACTACTACTACTACTGCTGCTACTACTACTACTGCTGCTGCTGCTACTGCTGCTGCTGCTGCTGCTGCTGCTGCTGCTGCTGCTACTGCTACTGCTGCTGCTGCTGCTACTGCTGCTACTGCTGCTACTACTACTACTACTACTACTACTACTACTACTACTACTACTACTACTACTACTCAGTGGCGGCTCCACCGGGAGGCCAAGGGGGCCCGTGCCTCCTCTATTGACTGCCTGGCATTTGGAAAGCTTTAGAATATATGGAAAGACAAGCAAATATAACTGAAAACAAAACTAGAGCTATATAATACAATGATCAAACCATCAAACCATTACTATTACATGAATCAGAATGCTGGACCATAGAGAAGAAAGACGACAGAAGACTAATTACTGCAGAAATTAACTAGTTAATTAAGAGGAATTGCAGGAGTCAACAGAAGACAAGCAATATAAGAATTTAAACAATCAGAGAAAAGACAGAGCAAAAACAAAATGGACTAAGCGAAGAAGACATAATAAGGATAATTGGACTAACAAGTGCAGCATTTGGAAAGCTTCAGAATATATGGAAAGACAAGCAAATATAACTGAAAACAAAACTAGAGCTATATAATACATTGATCAAACCATTACTATTATATGAATCAGAATGCTGGACCACAAATAAGAAAGACGACAGAAGACTAAATACTGCAGAAATGAACTAGTTAAGAGGAATTGCAGGAGTCAGCAGAAGACAAGGAATATAAGAATGTAAACGATCAGAGAAAAGACAGAGCAAAAACAAACGATACTTTATTCAATACAGAAACGAAGACTGAAATAGTTTGGTCATGTTGACAGAATTAAGGAGGAAAGAACACCAAAGAAATCACTATACAACTATGTGGAAGGGGAAAACAGAAAAGAAAGACCAAAAAACCATAGATAGAGAACCAAAAAAAGGATGCAGAAGAAGTGAAAGGAACTCATTCAGACCCATAATCAAACCCAAAAGAGAACGACGGAAGGAAACAAAGAGGAAGAATGAATAACTGCGTACCGTCATCGTATAAATGATAGTGAATAGAGCATTGTGAAAGAAGTAGTAGTAGTAGAGGTAGTTGCAGTAGTAGTAGTGGACATGGTGCAGTAGCAGAAGCAATGCTAATAGAAAGGGTATTTGCTGTAGCAGTAGTTGCAGTAGTAGTAGCTGCAGTAGCAGTAATAATAGTGACGGCAGTACTAGAAGAGAAGTAGTATTTGTAGTAGCAGAAGAAGAAGGGTCAATAGCAGCAGTAGTAGTGAACGTAGCGGTAGTAGTGGTGGTGCTAGAAGTAACAGTAGTAGTAGTAGTAGTAGTAGTAGTAGTAGTAGTAATAATAGTAATAGTAGTAGTAGTAGTAGTAGTAGTAGTAGTAGTAGTAGTAGTAGTAGTAGTAGTAGTAGTAGTAGTAGTAATAGAGGCAGTAGCAGGCCAGCAGCAGCACTCAATCCTAATTTAAATGTCTTTAGTCAGGTACATTTCGGCTCGTGAGGACATGATTTTTTAAAAGGTAGATTATATTAATAGTTTTAGTAGCATTAAAAGTAGTTGTGGTAGTAGTAGTAGTAGTAGTAGTGGTAGTAGTAGTAGTGGTAGTAGTAGTAGTAGTAGTAGTAGTAGTAGTAGTAGTAGTAGTAGTAGTAGTAGTAGTAGTAGTAGTAGTAGTAGTAGTAGTAGTAGTAGTAGTAGTAGTAGTAGTAGTATTTGGTGGTGACCGCGGTAGCAATAGTAGTAGAATCATGTTATCATTTTTGCTCTCTGCCAACTATTTAGCGACAATAGCTAGATATTAAATGTTTCCAAGAAGTTCTGTATTCTTTTAATCGTATTCTTTTAATCGTATTCTTTCTACGATAGAAAATCCTTTCGTCTTCATATCTTCTCTGATGTTGTCCATACACTCTTCCCTGGGTCTTCCTGTTCCTTTATTTTCTTCTATTTGAGTGTAGAGTGCCTTGTATATTAGTCTCCTCTCATCCATTCTGTTGACATGTTCATACCAGCTGAGTGCTTCCCTTCTGGTTTTGTCGATATCCTTTGGGTTGAGACGTTGTCTAACGTCTTCGTTTTTTATATTTTGTAGCCGGGTTACTCCTAAGAATCTCCGTAAGCAGGTCGTCTCGGCCACTATAGTAGCCTATTTTCACCTGTGTCTTTCATGCCCCTTAAAAACCAACTTTCGAAAAAAGCAGGCCTGACCTTTGAAAATGGTTCTATTCTGAAAAAAATTTAATACAAAATTAGAAGAAAAAATTTAAGTGTTTACAGGTAGCTCAAATGGGTCAAAGTTTGCATGAAACATTAAATTTGGAGTCATCCCATTTCAGTTCAACCAATGACCATCTGAAAAATTGTGAAATTTGCCACAGATGCTCCCCAAACATCCATCTAAAAGAAAGCAAAATTTTAGTCTGCTCTCTTCAGTAATTTTTGAGATATTCAACTTTTATAGTACCTGGGGTGGGCCGTTTTTTGGCGTTTTGCGGCATCCACTTAAATTACTCACAAATTCAGACCTCTGTAACTTCAGAAATATCATAGCTAGGGGGCTGAAACTTTCTGAACTTATTCATTACTAGTAGTAATTTATAAAACAAGAGTAAGACTTTGTCTTTTGGAAAAAGTGTCCTCACTGCCGAGTCACAAAAATGGAAGAAAAAGTTGCTCCTTTCCTGATATTTAATGCTTAGCTCTCAATAGCGAACCTTTCTCTTCATTTCAGAGTTGTAACTTGTATTCTGTAAACTGTCAAGTAGCTATATTTTCTCTCATTGCAAAGAGATTTTTCATATTGTTAATCCCTGCGTTTCTACAGGATCTAAAAATGACAGCGCCAAAAAGATTCCGGCAGGAACTGGAGTTGCACAAGCAAATGCTGTCTTCCAAGCACTCAAATCGTGGCAAATTGTTGACAACGTTGAAGGATTGTGCCTTGATACGACAAGCAGCAACACTGGTCTTAAATTAGGAACTTGTGCAATACTAGAACAGTTGTTTGGGCGTGATCTTATGCACTCATCAAGTCGACACCATAAACTGGTACTGGACACTGGCGCTGCTTTCATCGAGGCAATGAGTTCATCTTCAGCACCTGAAATCCTTCTCTTTAAGAGATTTCAATCCAATTGGTCCCACATTAATCAAGGTAGATTTGAGGATTCGTCGACTGACGTGGTAGCTGCGTCTCATAGGCCCTATATCCAGCAGCAAAGACAAATTAGTGAGTTTCTTATTGTCAGCTCTGACGGAGGCTCAGCCATGTGATGATTACCGTGAGCTGATGAAAATAACTCATTTTTCTCTGTGTTTCACCACTTCATGAATGGCAATTCTGCACACCTGGTGTAATGCAAAAGGCACGCTAGATGGCTAAAGTCATCTACGCCTTCAAGATATATCGATGTTTAGGTCACTGTTCGCTCACACTGGTCGAGAGAAGAAAGGTCTGCATGACCTGTGTATATTGTATGTCGTGCTATACGTAAAAGCTTGGGTCACGGCACCGTTCACTGTTGCAGCCCCTCTTAATGACCTTGCACTTATGAAGTCACTCTTGACATACCAATCAGTCAATCCAGCAATTTCTCGAACGATCTCACGGAAGCTCGCAGATCACTTGTGGTACCACTCAGAGAAGTTGGTCGTCTTGGCCTTCTTTGACAGCAATGTACCAAATGATGTCAAGAACAACATGGTTACAGCTATATGTTAAGTTGATGGTGAAGATTCTCCACACAAACGTGTCAAACTCATCGGAATGACACTGCCTGCATTGGAAAACAAGTCACTTGCTGACTTCGTGATGAAAAACACAAGGTCATTTTTCACTAAGTTCAAATTAACTCAGATCTTCTTGAGCCTACCAACTTCAGAGTGGGAAAGTAACGATGAGTACAATGCAGTTGTTTCAACCGTTCGAAAAATTGCAGTCACAAATGACCACGCAGAGCGAGGCGTTGATTCAGCAGTTCTCTGGCAGTCTGACTAGGGATGAAGAACAGCTGCAGTACCTACAGTACTACAGGTCATAGCTGAGAGTCAAAAACAATACCCACAGGCCCTCAAACGTTTGTTAATGGGTCAAAATGAGGATTTGGCAATGCATTCAAACTGAACATCAACAGTGAGCAATGAACATCTAGTTAAGGACACTTTCTAGTGTTTGAGCAACCTCTAAATGTCTCATTACTTGAAAAAAAATTCAACGCAGTGCTTTTTCCATGAACTGAATCACTTTATGGGGTCAGACCGCATTTATCGAAAAAAAAAAAATTGTATACCATACATGATATATATATATATATATATATATATATATATATATATATATATATATATATATATATATATATATATATATATATATATATATATATATATATATATATATATATATATATATATATATATATATATATGCGGGACTACGATGGTATTGTATATTGTGATTTGTGTTCCTATGTTTAATTTCTTTGCTGCTCCAAATTTTTCGTAACCTCTCCATCGTTTGCCGTCATTTGGCGTTGTTGTTTAATATCGTCTTGATAACTTCCATTACTGACAATTTCTCCTCCAACAAAGATGAAACTATCTTCTTGTTCTATTGTTGTATTATCTAATGTTACTTTTATTAGAACTTTGCCTTTTCTTCTGCTTTTGTGTTTGGGGGCTAATAGTAAGTCCGAAAATTGTTCGTGTTAGATTGACTTTATTGGTCAGTGTTTCAGGATCTCATTTGTTGTCTGTGATCAAGCTGACATCGTCTGCAAACTTTTGATTGTTTAGTTCTTCTCCACAACACTTTACTCCACAGCACTTTTCTCAACAGCTCATCGGAAACCTGTACAATCAGTCAATATCTATCCGTGTGAATGGAAAAGAACCAGGAACTCTGAGAACCAGGAACTCTGAGAAGGGAGGATGAGACAAGGATGCCCTCTCTCACCATTGCTGTTCAGTATCTCCACAGAGGAACTAATAAGAGAAGCTTTTAGAACATAGAAGATGGAGTTGTAGCAGGTGGAAAAAGTATTAAGGGCATAAAATTTGCTGATGATCAGGAAATGATGGCAAACACTAACCATGGATTGCAGAGGTTAATGCAACATCAAAGGATTATGGAATGAAAATCAACTTAAAGAAGACAAAGGAAATGAAAATCAACAGACAAGGTCAAGAAATTAAAACAATCATCGATGGAGTGGAAATAGAACAGGTCGAAGAATTCTGCTATCTTAGAAGCTTGCTTGATACATACGCCAAGTGTCATAAAAAAACAAGGAGAAGAATTGCGATGGGGGAAGAAGCATCTACGAACAGAAGAGAACTACTGAGAAGTAATTTTTTACCTAAATCTTTAAAAACGATAGCTAAAAACACTGTCCTGGCCAGTGACACTTTATGGATCAGAAACTTGGACGCTCAGAAAGGAAGACATAAAAAGACTAGAGGCATTCGAAATGTGGATTGGCGAAGAATAGAAAAAATCAGCTGGATGGAAAACAAATAACAAAAAGTATTGGAAGAGTATAGGAGAGAAGAAAAGCCTAACTAACACTATTCGTAAAAGACAAAAGAAATGGATAGGCCATGAGAAGGTCATGAGAAGAATCAAACATTAAGAGAAGTACTAGAAAGAAAGATGAATGGGAAAGCACAGAAATGGCGACCAACGACATCGGTGCTGGAGTGGATGTTCGACACTACGGGAAACAACAAGTATTAAGTCCTTAAGATAAAAGCTCAAGATAGAGAGGAGTGGCGACGCTGGAGTATGGAATGTGAGTATGGATGTATGTGTCTTTGGACAGAACACGTGTGAAGAAGAACAGCACTTTTTGACTATGTCTAGTTCTCCAGTTGCTATTTTTAGAATTGCATCCAGGTTAATAATGGAAATTGTTGCAGACAGCAGGCATCCTTCTCTCAATCCTACATTTGTCATTTGTAGCACAATACAAATGACTTATCCATTAATCTATCCTCTTTACCGTGCATTTAACTGTAACTTAATGTAAAATGGACGGATATACTCGGGGTCCCCTGTAAACTTTATATAAGCAATAGTCTAGATTGTGTTATGTAAACAATCATATTGCATTTGCTTCATGATTATATAATTCGTAATACACAAATTTTAATTACTGCATATGCTGGCGGCCAAAAGAAATCAAATCAAATGTAGACCGTCAGGCACTTTGGATGGCACTCAGAGGTATTGGTGTTCCAACGTTCTTATTGAGCTTAATGAAGACCTACACCACCTACACGAGGGCACGACTGCAAGAGTGCACATCAATGGCATGCTATCTGAGACATTTTTCACTGCCTCAGGAGTCCGTCAGGGTTGTGTCCTGGCTTCAATACTCTTTTGCAGGGCTATGGACTGGATCCTGGAGCATGCTATTGACCAGACCGGGATCACCCTACCGGAACATAGCTTCTCCGACCTAGACTACGCTGACGACGTTGCTCTTCTGGAAACGTCAGTTAAGAACCTAGAAATATCACTCAATCAGATTGAGTCGACAGCCTCCAAACTAGGGCTACATGTGTCCTGGACAAAAACCAAGCTGCAGAATCTAGGTTCTGGAGGAGACGCAGGAGACATATACGTTAATGGACACCAGGTGGAAAATGTGTCAGAATTCACTTACCTGGGTAGTGTCCAGAGTTCTGATGGCAGGTGTCAGCGGGACATTACTCGCAGAATCGGCATAGCTGCATCTGCCATGAGATCTCTTCAAAATTTATGGCGCCAAAGACAGATACAGCTCGGTACTAAGATCCATATTTATCAATCCTGCGTCCTGCCAATTCTCATATATGGTTCTGAGACTTGGACTCTGCTTACACGAGACTGAAAGACTACAGGCATTCCATATGCGCTGCCAGAGACAGCTTCTCTGCATTCGCTGGTTCGACTTCGTGACCAACAAAGCAGTCTCCAAACAGACTGCCCTCCTGCCAGTGACAGAAATTATCACGCGACGCCGTCTGTCTCTCTTCGGTCACGTGGCTCGCCAAGACGAAATGAAAATGTTCTTACATTCCAGCCCATCGCGCTCTTGCCTGCGCCATTGCTCGACGCACCGAGACGCGTCCTCCTCCGAGCTGGAGAAGACCTCCTGGCAGACCACGCCGTACATGGCCCTAGCAGATCGGCGATGGTCTTCCTTCCACAATTTTTCATGAATGGCACTCAGCCATCGGTCGCGGTCACAACTCGCGCAACACGAGATTGGCACAACGGACCTCTGTCGTCCATGTGAACAAATGAATGAATGAATGAATGAATGAAAAGAAATCCGATGACGACTCAGATGGTTTCGTCGAGCATACGCAAACAGCACGCGGTCATGGGCAGCGTAAGTAAATCAAGTCAATCAATCAATCAATCAATAAACTTCTATGGCGCCACTATCATAATGCCTAGGGCATCAGCCGATGGCGCACCAAATCCAAATAGAATTAGAGCCAGGTCAATCCGGAAGATCAGTCAGAACAGCGGGGGAGCAATCTAAGGGGGATAAGCCAAGTCAAACAGGTAAGTTTTAAGACCAGATCTAAAAGATGATAAATTTTTAGTTTTGCGAAGTGATATTGGTAATGAATTCCAAAGCTTAGGGCCACACACTGAGAAACAACTAGTGCCAATGACAGTGCGAGAATAAGGAACAACAAATGAAAGTCCTGCCGAATACCTAGTTGACTGAATAGTAGGTCGAGGGATTAGTCGCATCTTAAGGTAATAGGGTTCATTATATAATATGGTTTTAAATACCAAAAGACAAATTTTATAATTAATTCGGTATTTGATGGGAAGCCAATGTAGGGACTGTCTAGCTGGAGTAATATGTTCAAATCTTGGAGTTTTGGATATTACTCTAACTAAGGAATTTTGTACTCTCTGGAGTTTCTGCATATTTGAATTTGTGATGCCGAAAAGCAGGGAATTGCAATAATCGAGGCGACTAGATACCAATGCATTGGCTAACTGAATAAGAACAGGCTTAGGGAGGAGATGTCTGATGCGATAGATGTCCCGAATGTGATAATGAGAAATTTTGCAGACTGAATTTATGTGACTAGTAAAAGAGAGGGAAGAGTCAAATATCACACCAAGGTTGCGAGCAGAAGTACTTCTAGGGACAACAGTGGAATCTCCTAATACTACGGATTTCAGAGATTCAAATTTAGTCAATTGAGCTGGAGTACCTAATAGCAAGAACTCAGTTTTTGATGAATTCAAAAGAAGCTTATTTGAATCCATCCATGACTGAATATTAGTAAAGACAGTGGATAGAGTCTTAAGAGATAAGTTTGAAGAAGATTGATCAAAAGAGATGAGAATTTGAGTATCATCAGCATAAAGATGATATGCCACTTGGTGTTCATCAAGAATTGAACCCAAGGGGGTTGTATAGAGAGTAAATAACAGAGGACCAAGAACCGAGCCTTGAGGGACAAGTAAGTCAAGTAAAATCTCGTGGATTTATACGTCTCTCTGGAGAGCAGCACAACAGTAGCTGCTTATGCATAGGCACTCAGCCTCTCTTAAAATAGCCATAGGAGAGGTATGAGATCAGCCAGGCAACAGTCAATATCCGAAGGGCAGTGAGGCTAGGTTGTTACAGCTATGGAGGAAATGATTTAAGAAAAAGGAAGGATTTAAGCTAGACCTGAAGACTTGAGAGGATAAGGCAGGAATTATAGAAAAAAGAGACTCAGATTTGATTGTTTGAAGGTGTTTAGGTGTGCGGAGGGAAGCTGGGATCGAGTTCCAAAGTTCAGGTGCAGCGTATGAGAAGACACGGCTGCAAATTTTCAGTGATGGCTGATTCAGTGGGCGTGAAAGAGTGAGATGAGTTGACGAACGTGTGGGTCGAATAGGCTGAGAGGCATATAGTGATCCAAGGTTTACAGGTTTTGATGACTGAAGTGAGCTATATGTAAGTATTATTATCTTATATTGGATACGTTCTCTTATTTTAAGCCAATGTAATGATTTTAGTATGAGTGTCATATGGGAGAATTGATTTTACTTAGTAACAAGGCGAGCAAATGCATTTTTTATTGATTGCAATTTGTTGATGGAGGTTTTAGGAAGGTTATAGACTTACAGTATAAAGAATTACAGTAATCTTATTTGGAGTGGACTATTGAGGTGGCGAATGCGGAGGCAGTTTTGATATCGAGGCAAGAACGTAGGCGACGAAGGTCACGAATATGAGCAAAACAGGCATTTGAAAGTTGGAAGAGTTGTGATTCGAAGTTTAGAAAAGAATCAAATTTCAATCCGTGATACTTTGCAGTTGGAACAGGGGTTATTGTGGTGTCAGGAGCAAAAACTAACTTAGGATTGTGAATTTTCTGAGCTGTTGAGGTAGTCCAATTAAAAGAAACTCTGGCTTCTTTGTTGATCTTCATTGGCTGTCAGTGCCTGAGCGCATCACGTTCAAGCTATCAACTCTTGTATATCGCTGCCTTCACGGGATGGGTCCCAATTATCTTGCATCCGAGTTTCGCAGCGTTTCTGACCTCGCGGGCCGCAGACGACTTAGATCGTCCGCGACTTCGCTGCTTATGGTTCCAAGAACGCGTCTTGTCACCGTTGGAGATCGTGCTTTACTAGTGGCTGCTGCGCGTACTTGGAACTCGCTTCCTGCTGACATACGGGAGTCATCGTCGCTAGATATTTTCAGGAATCGACTGAAGTCTTGGCTTTTTAAGACTAGCTACTTAGTTTAATTTTGTTTAAAGCGTTCGCGCAGTCTTTTAGACAAGTTACCACTATAATCTTGACGTTCTCTTACTTCTTACTTACTTAAATGTTGCACAGAGATAAAGGAAACAAAGGCCAGTAACTTGTCGGAGACCAATTGCAGTTAAGAGTCTGTCATGAATGTAGGCGAGAATGGTTTCAGTTGATGAATGATGTTTTAGTGTAGGCAGACTGATGAGCATCATCATATGGCGAGTTGTTTTAAAGGTGTTCGGTCAGTGTGGAAAGCACGATTTTCTCTGTATGTTTTGATAGAAGAGAAAGATCTGAGATAGGGTGATAGTTATTAAGATCTTGTCTGTCAAGACCAGGCTTTTTGAGGAGGAGTGACAACATAGATTTCGAATAAGGATGGGAAAGTGCCTGAGGTAAGAGTCATAATGATTCTAGTTATGATGGGCGTAAGCACGATGACACACTGTTTGAGTAAAGAGATAGTATAAGATCTAGGTCGCATTGTTTGTCTGGAAAGGGTAGTAGAAGTTTGGTACAACTTCTTCAGCTGTAGGGGTGAAGCTAGATACATTGCATGGAGATTGTGAGAGAGGAGGGTCATGAGGAGAGGTGGTTTGAGTAATAATGAAAGACTTAAGGACACTGCGAATCTTTGAGATTTTTCGAGAGAACAAATTAGCAAAAGATTCAGCAAGTTCTGACAGGGAAATTGAATGAAGGAGAGGTTTTGAGTCTTAGCGATTTAAAAGATCATTTACAGTTTACCAGAGCTTTCGTTGATTAAAGCTATTTGTTGAAATGCGTATGAGGTCAATCGCTGACGTGGCATGTCGGGACGGCTCTGAACCGGTGGCTCTGAGCCGGGCTTGGTGATATAGTCCTGAGTGGGCTTCGAACAGGTTGCTAATGTTCTTTTTAATAAATAGACGGTCCCAGGAGGACTGCTTGCTAAGTTAACTGGACAGGGGCCAAGCTGGTTCAGGGCACACCATTATTCCATTATTTGTATCTCGTGAGAGGCTTGCCTTCTCATGCATGGTGGACTGGAGATGTCGGGTGCCTGCAGCTGAAGCCAGAAAGGCTTTAGGCGCAAGCCCGACGCGACGGATCTCCAGGTCCCCGTTCCTGGTTGGGTGCGTCGCCTGAAGCCAATGACAATAAAAAAATTAATATTTGAAATAGCATTGTCTGTGTGTTCATCTGTAAAATGTCTTGTGCACGGGAACTACTTTAAACTTTTATAGCCATGCGGAGGGTCGCATGTTTTTGCTCATGTTACATTGTTTTTGACATTAGTGGCAATCTTTGCATTAAAGTAGCAGTAGTAATTGGTGGCAGTTGCATTCTAACAGAAATATAAAAGTAAGTTACTATTACAAAATCAAAAGGAGAAGGAGAAACGTAATTGATCTTCATCCAACTGACCAAGGCAGCAAGAGATAGACAACAGTGGACTGAACTCATTCGGGGCCATCGTCCAACCCAATAGGGAGCAACGGAAGGAAAGACAGAAAAAGACGACGAAGAATTTGATAGTTATCACACTTCTGATTAAGTTATATTATTAAACGCCGTTCGTTAGCTGTTCATCTACATTAGGGCTAAAATGCAGACTCTGAAATGCGCAGGCAGGCTCATCTGTGCAGATGAGCGTAAGTCTTTAAGTCTTGTTCCGTGCCCAGGTTTCTCCCCCTTTCGTGCGCTACATCTGCTCAAACATGCATGCGCTGCCAAACAAACTCATCAGTCTCGTCGCATTTGCTTTCAATGCTCGATACGTGTCTGAATTCAGCAGAGAGTAGAACTTGATAATTTGGTTGTGTTGCGCATGCCGCAGAGATCTTCTATAATTTTAAAGTTTTCATTCACCCGGAAAGGAGACGAGAACGAAGGGTATTTAATTCAACCATTTAGTAGTAGTCCTGTGTTATTTATTCTTGTTTTTCGTTGATTGTGTCACAGTCACATTTGCTGCTACAACTGCTTAGGGAGAGGACTTACTTCAACACGACGTGTCTGTTTCGATAAACCAACTGCGCTAAAATACCCCTTCTTCGGACAAATGTGTCCCGCCACTTTCATCGTGCAGCCTATACTGACTGACGTTATTGCAGCTTAATTACAAATTCACCATTTGCAAATGGTTTACCATGCTTAGCAAAAGCTACTGCTACTTCATGGCTTACCTTAACAGCTGCTTCCGATTGTTCCCGTTAAACATTTTTTAAATATTTTGTTGAGCCGCAAGTTTCTTTTTGAGAGATGCTAGTTTGATTTTCCTCATTTCCTCAAATGTGAAAAAATAATCTTTATGACGAAATTTATTTAGATTTTAGAACGACTCCCGGGGTTGCCAATTGGCAGTCCGGGGACGCATGCTGCCCGCGGCCGGCGGCCGCGGCCGGCGGCGGCCCGCGGCCCTCGGGCCGCCGGCCCGGCCGCGGGCAGCATGCGCCCCGGGTTGGCCACCCATAGTTTAAACTTTCAACATCGTTAAGGTTTGTATCTGTTTTTGCGTCCGACGACCATCAAAGTGCAAATTTTGCTATCAGCGGTAGTAAGAAACTTAGAAGTGCGATGGCACTGTAACCAGCTAGAATTATAATTAGGGCAGTAACTGCTGCAAAATCTGGTCATAGCTCTAACTGCCCGGCAGTTAGAGCTATGACCAGATTTTTGCAGCAATAACGTCTGTCAGACTTCTACAGGAACGAGTGCTCGCAAAATTCACGTCTGTGAGCACTGGTTCCTTTGACAGAAAAACGAAGGTTTTCATATGATAAACCAAAGTTTCAGCTACTGTTTCTGAAAGTAAAATATTTCAAAATTATAATTTGCATACGTTTGTCTGGGACGCCATCTGAGCTTTAGATAAAGTGAAACTATATAATGTGTATATGCGACATACCCATAGCAGTTTCTTTAGCCTTTAGTATCTGTTCTTTCCACGTTAAGTCGAATTCGTTAATAAGTGGAGATGGAACTTCTATTCGAAAGAATTCCAGCTTTCTATAAGCATTATTTTGCATAGAAGATTCATTAATGAGTTTGCTATGTGTCGCTTGTATTTCGTCTCCATTAACGTTCACAAGTAGTATCCGGGTCCAGTTGTACCCATTAGCAATTGCAGCAATAACGTCTACCATATGACTCCCAAACGAAACAGTACTAACAAACGTAGATGGTTTTTCATCTCTACGTTCTCTGGCGGCTTTGCTTAGAACTGGATCAAAACAACCCAACGAAACAACGCTGATGCCCATGGCACCTCCGTAAAAACCGACATCTTGACAAACTTTATTACAGTTATCGATTAATATTCCTCCTATAACAGATCGTGAATCACGACGAGCTATATATTCCTCGTTCATGACGCTTTGCATACCGGCGACACGACTGCATTTTAATAAATCGTGGAACCTGACTTCCAGTTTACAGCCAGGCAGAACCGTTTTCTCAATGTCCTTGGCAGCCAAGTATAAAGCTGGAGCTAATGATGTCATCGAGTAACGTATCAAAGTTGTCACTGTCAAGTTGGCTTTCATTTTAGCGCATCTCTCGGCTATTGAAATTGCATACCCTTTTCCAAGCAAGCAGAATAGTGGGAATAAAAGAATATGTAAGAGAATAGGGTAGCAAATTCGGCTGATTCTCTGAAATCTCGCAATTTCAGACATCTTTAGAAATTGTCATGACGTGTCTAATAGCTCCTGTAATCAAGTTAACATATGCATTAAACAAAATCCTAGAAAATTATAACAAATCATTTTATGCATAATTATAACAAGTCCAATTTATCAATTTGAGTTGAGTGGGCGAGAGTCAAAGAAGCATAACCTGTTTGAATAGAATTCGTTGATAATTCCACTCTCTTTACATTGCAAACTAAATATAACAAAGCTGTCTTATAAAGCAATTAAATGTGAAAAAATGTCAGTAGAACATCTCTATAAGCGACAAACCAAATGTAAAATGAGTTTTTTTTATTTATAACTAGCTGTTAACCCGTAAAAAATGACGGGGGATAGTGACTATCTCCTTCCCCGATTTTTTGCAATAGTCCGTATTATTACATATAACAGTTTTTAATCTGAAAATGTAATGTGAATGCGCAGATTAACATTAAAATTTTTTTCCATGTGCTCACTGGGTGGTCTTGCCTCCGACCCACTACGTGGACTGCACACCATAACGTCCTACGATTCCATTGAGGTTTGGTGTCCCATGAGAGTGGCGCCCTCCAGTGCTACATACGGCCCCTTTTGGCCCCTTTTGGGCATGCGGCTTCTTTGGGCTTTCGAGCCCAAAAAGGCTTTGTCTCCCACGGACGGCTGGGATTTTTTCTTTCCGAGGGGCTGTGTCCCCAGTGTAGGATAAAGTCTCCACGGGAGATGGGGCTAGGTCTCTCACGGGAGACTGCGCCCCAGTAAAGCCTACGGCCTCACATGGAGGCTGCGCCCCAGTAGGATCTGCGGCCCTACATGTGGGGCTGCACCCTACTGGAAAGAGGCGCATCCTCCCGTCGTAAACCAAGCACCAACCGTCGTGGGTGCCCCAGTAAGGCCTACGGCCTCACATGGGGGCTGCGCCCCAGTAGGACCTGTGGCCTCACATATGTGGCTGCGCCACCTGTGGCCCCATATGTGTGGCTGCGTCCTACGGGAGGCTGCGCCCCCACATGTGGGACTGAGCCCTACGGGAGGCTGAGCCCCCAGTAAGGCCTACGGCCTCACATGGCCGCTGCGCCCAAGTAGGACCTGCAGCCCTCAGTGGGGCCTACGCCCTACGGCCTCCCTCAAAGGCTTGGTCTCCGACGGGCGGCTGCGTCCCAGTAGGGCCTACGGCCCCCACGACGGCTGGTGCTTGGTTTACGACGAGAGGATGCGCCTCCTTCCAGTAGGGTCTACAGGTTACGGCCCAACACGGGGAACTGCGTCCCCAGTAGGGCCTACGGCCCTACACGGGGTACTGAGCTGCCGGTGGTGCCGTACAACGTGCATTCAATCAGGACAATTCGTTAAGCCGCATTGAAGACGCTTCGTCAAACGCTCAGTCGATTAATTAAAGTTTCGTTGTTAATGGCAACAACGTTCACCAACATTTGCCGTGTATCGTGACTGACATACCAAACAAACTTACCAAGACAATAATATCTATATCTTATTATATAATTCTCGATGTCCAACCGTCCGTCCGACGGCAACACGGCAGATATTGCAAGACGCTGTTGTCATTGACAACCAAATATTGTTTAATCAAAACTGTATTATCAACGGAGCGTTTAACGAAGCGTCTTAATTGCAGCTTAAACCGTCGTCCCCCTTTCCTCACCCCCTCCCTCTCCCAATCAACCAGACCACAACCCATTCCCGCCCCGCCCCGGCCCCAAACCCCTCTCTCTTCCCTCTCCCCATCCCTCTCCCAATCTCCCATCCCTCACCCCATCCCTCTCCCAATCGCCCTGGCCCCAACACATCCCCTGCCCAGGCCCCAACTCATACCCGCCCCCGCCCTACCCCACAGGCCCCAAACCCCGGTTCCCATTCCCTCTCCCAACATTTCTTTCCTCTCCCAATCCCCCGGCCCAACACATCCCCGCCCAGACCCAACCCATACCCGCCCCGCCCTATCCCACAGACCCCAAACCCTCGTTTCTCTTCCCTCTGCCAACCCCCTTCCTCTCCCTATCCGTCTCCCAATCGCCCCAGGCCCCAACCACACACCCGCCCGCCTACCCCACAGGCCCCAAACTCCCGTTCCCATTTCTCTCACCATCCCTCTCCCAACCCCCCATTTCCTCTCACCATCCTTTTTCCAATCGCCCCGGCCCCAACTCATCACCGCTCCGCCCTACCCAACCGGCCCCAAACCCCGTTCCCAAACCTGCGGCCACAAACCCCGTTGCCAAACCCTCACAACGCTGCTCCGAAAACCCGTACAATACACTTTCCTCCTCCCTCCCAAACCTCCCTTCCCTCTCCCAATGCCCTGGCCCCGTTATCACATATATTTACACCTTCCTAACCTCAAAACCTATTTTTTAAATTTAACCCCTCAAGTGGGGATTAAATTTTCAGAAGCCGTCACCGTATTGGGGATTTAATTTTTGCAAAAGCGTTCTTCAGATATGATTGCTGTAACGTTTTTAATTTGCTATATCTCAGGCTATATAGGAGCTAAAAGGATGAGGTTAACACCATTGTTGAGATTGTTTATTCCTCTTTCTAACCGTCCGTGCAAAACAAAAAAATGGGGGTAAAGTCCACTTTACGGCCTTAAATATCACCCTCTCCTCCACAAAAAATAAAGCCCCCTAGCAAAATATTTTCAGCGGTAACCCCACTTTGATCAGCGGCAAAGTTGTAAAGGGATGTCAGAAGAACAAAGCAAACTCAAAAGTTTGAAAATCGGTTGACATTTGGCAAAGATCTATCAATTCTAACCCGATGACCCCAATGTTTGAACATAAGTATTATCGGTGAATTTCGCGACAGTTTTGAATTCTGAGAAAGTTTCAAATTTTTTGAATTTGCTATATCTCAGGCTATATAAGAGCTGAGAAGATGAGATTTGCACCTTTGCTTAGCTTTTTTATTCCTCTTTCTAACCCTTCGTGCAAAACAAAAAAAGTCCAGCGTTAACGAGGTTTGCGACAATCAAGTGAGAATGAGTAGCAGGCTGTTGCTCGGCGTGCAAAAGCAGCACAGCAAACAAGAGAATCAAGCACTGCATGTCGTTCGACACTGCCAAATCAGTACGACTTTGACTATCTAGTTTCAGAAAATTCATGCGAAAGGGCGTTAACTCGGTTTAAGGAAAAGGCGGCGAGTTAAGGACAATTAATTGTGCAAAATGCTATTGCATTTGGGCAAAATCGGGTGGTAAAACAGCCAATCTCCCCGGTCATTTTTGACGGGTAAACACCTAGTTATTATATAAAATTTCATAATTCCACAAGCCTATTTAATGTTCTAGCTGAACAAGTACTGATAAAAGCACTGGAAGGCTTTTTACGGAGGTTTCAAGGTTGGCAGGAAAAAGATAAGTAACCTACGGTACGCCGATGACATCGTACTACTTGCTGCATCTCCGGAAGAACTGTAAGAATTGGTGGACCGTGTGTAGGCAGCCGCAGAAGAATACAACATGTCAATAAATATTGCAAAAATTAAAATAATGACTAATACCGATAACACTACGTAACAAAAAAATATTTTTGTTGTTCCTGGGTTGATAGCTTGTTTTCCTAGTCCCTTATGCCTAAACTAACTAGAAAACAGTTTTTGTTCCAAACTGAATTTGCTTTTGGGGTCAGGGCAATGATATTTTGAAATTCGTGTATTATAGAACTCATTCTCGGTTCACATTTAAAGCTGAGCAGACATACTTATTATTCTGGAATATTGCAAGCTGTCCATAAGTTTTTAGATCTGAACAGAATTTTCTATAACCTTCTGGAATCTTCTAGAACCCTGTTGCACTTTCTGGGAGCTTTCAGTTGCATCCATAGACTTTTAAGAGTGCAGATTTCTTAAGCCAACGTACTAGTGTATCTTGTTGCTGAGTAAGCGAATAGTGACCAGAAAAAATTGATTTAGATGGCATCAAGAGGCTGCTTGCAGCTAGAAAATGCATATTCTGCTACGTTTGCATCGCACCGGTACCCTATGGCTCTGAGCTCCCCATTCCCATCCCTACAGAGAGGGATCAACTGTCTTCAGGGGAGCGCGTCAAGGCAGACAGCGAGGAAGATATTGCAGATCCAGGATGCAATTGCACAGAAATAGCTGAGATGAGAAAGCCGTACTTCCCCAATCAGAAAGATCTCAACGACCTGATCATAGACCTTAGTCTCACCAAGTTTAATGCTGAGCTTCTGATGTCTAGACTCAAGGACTGGAACTTGTTGGATGAAAGTGTGCAGGTGACAGAACAGAGAAAGCGTCACGAACGTTTTTCCAAATTCTTCAGTCAGCTAGATGGGCTGTGCTTCTACAGCAATGTCACTGGTCTTTTCGAGGCCATAGCAATGACCTTTAACCTGAGTGATGGTGCCAATGCATAGAGAGTTCATCCAAGAACCTCAAAGCCATGCTACTTCGTAGTGGTAACAAGTACTTGTCTCTCCCCATGGCTCACTTTGTGCACCTACACCTCAGAGAGGACTACACCAGTGTCAAGATGTTGCTGAGTGCCTTGAAGTATGACAACTATGGCTGTTAAGTCATTGGAGACTTCAATATGGTCAAAACGGTGACATTCCTGATGGGTCTGCAAGGCGGTTTCACAAAATTTCTTTGGGGTTTCTTTGCCTCTAGAACAACGGACACCGAGGTCTGAGGCCCACTATTGTAGAAGGGATTGGCCACAGCTGACCAAGTTCACCACAGGTAAGAACAGCATCAAGTGGGAGCCGCTGATAGACCGTCGAAAGATGCTCATACATCAAGTTAGGCCTCATCGAGTAATTTGTCAAGACAAGGAATCCGCAGCTTTCAAATACCTCCTAGAGCTTTTCCCACAGCTTTCGGAGGCAAAAGTCGCAGCTGGCATCTTCGTCGGACCACAGATAAAGAAGATCACATAGCGTGACGTATTCGCCAAGAAGCTGAATAGCATGGAGAAAGGGTCTTGAAACAGTTTCGTTGCAGTATTGTATGGCTTTCTTGGCAACCACAAGGCTGAAAACTATGAGAGACTGAACCAGTCTCTCATAAAGAACCATGCCAAAATTAGATGCAAAATGTCCTTGAAAGTACATATTCTTCATGCCCACCTTGACAAATTCAAGGAAAACTTGGGAGCCTACCCAGATAAGCAAGATGAACGCTTTCATCAGGATATGCTGGACTCGGAACGTCGTTACCAGGGACGGTATAACAAACACGTGATGGGTACTATGTCTGAAGTCTTTATTGAGAAAGCTATTGACAGTACAGACACAAATCTCGAAAAGCAACTCATTTCTGAATGTTTTTAAGTAATTTTGACTGTTGTTGCTTATTTGCAATTAGTACATAATGTTCATTCTCGAGAAGAAAAAATGCACCTTTTTCCATTGTATAAATAAACAACTTTTGTAAGTTGTGCCCATGAAAGCAAATATAATGATGAATATAGCCATGTTTGCAGATTCTTTATACATAGGCAACTGAAATATAACACTTAGAAGCCAGGAACAAAAATCGTGTTACATAGTGTAATATAACAGAAATCAAGGTAGAAGGAGTAACACTAGAACAGGTAGAATGCTTCATATACCTGGGATGTCAAATAACAAACAATGCAGAATGCAAAATGGAGGTGAAAAAGAGACTAGCCATGGGAACAACAGTAATGATCAAGTTAACCAAACTATGGAAAAATAAATCAATAAGCACTACCATAAACTGCGATTGATGAAAACCTTGGTATGGCCAGTGGCAACATGTGGTCCTATGGACATGGATGCGAATCCTGGACGTTAAGAAAAGAAAAAGATAAACGCATACAGGCCTTTGAGAACAAGTGCATAATAAAACTGCTACCATGCATACAGTACCATGGACAAAACTACTAATTAACGAGAAAGTTTACAACATGGCCAAAACAGAAAAAGAACTACTGAGTCGCGTAAAAGCAAGGAAACTGAGTTACTTTGGGCATGTGATAAGACATCCACAAGACACCATCGAGAGCAGCGTGATAACAGTACTTGTTGAAGGGACAGAAGACGGGGACGATGAAGGATATGCTGGATTGACAACATTGACATTGACGTGGACTGGCCTTTATTGAGACTGTCCGCTACGCGCAGCACAATACAGATCGCGATGGAGAACGCTGACCCATTCTTGTAGCCAACCGTCGCCAACTTCGCCAAGCGACGACGGTGCAATGACTTGACTTGACTTAATTCCACTTTTCGATTTTTCGAAATTTCAGTAGATCAACACTGGTTAATAACCTAAAAGTTTATTGTCTAAGTTTTCGAAACTGATTTAGGACTATTATATTGTGCTAATTCCAAAATTCACATCGAATTTGCTCAGTCAGATGAACTTTTTGAGCTATAATTACATTTCATACCTTCATGTATTTTCTATTAATTAACGTTATGCAAATAGACTAATTTCAACGAGTTTAAACAAGCTAATTTTTTAAATAAATTATTGATTTTTTATCATGACTTGTTTCATTTTCTCTCCATTTATGTTGATATCGCATTTTGGAATGTAATTCTTCTTGTATATCACTAGGCAGAATGTTTTATTGTTGTTTATTCTTAAACCTTTCTTCTGACTTTCTATATTTACTTAATTTAGCAGTTCCTGCAATTTTTATTGTTAATCTGCTATCAGGGCTGCCTCATCTGCAAATCTTAGATTATTGGTGTTCTGTCCGCCAACTTTGACTCCTTCTACTACTTCTTTGTTTCCATGATTTCTTCTCCATATGCATTGAAAAATTCTGGAGATAATATACATCCCTGTCTGGCACCTTTTAATATTTGAATCCATTTTCCAGTTGTTCCATTAATTCGAGGTTCCAATATATTTCTGTCAATATTCTTAAATCTTTTCAGTCTATCCCTGCTCTTTTCAGACACTCAAAAAGTTCGTTATGACGGACATTATCGAAAGCCTTTTCATAATCTATAAAACATATGTACACGTCTTTCTGCATCTCAATACATCTTTCACTTAGCATTCTTAGAATATCTATTGCATTTCTACAGCCACAGTCTTCTTTAAATCCAAATTGTTCTTCAGATGCCGTGTGTCTAATTTTACTTTTTTTGTTCTACTTAGCAGTATTTTCAGAAGTAATTTTTCCAGATGGCTAATTAGGCTAATTGTTCTGAATGATTCACATTCTGTAGCATTTTGTTTTTTGGTATAGAAATTATAATTTATTTATTTATTTATTTCAAGACAATTTCTATAGCGCCGTGCCCTAGTCTAATGCCTACGACAAGCGCGCTGCACACACACACATAGTCAACCATATCCTAAACTAAAAAGGTGCGTCTTTAGTTCTCTCAGGAACAGTCCAGCAGAGTTTCGCCTCAGTCACTGCAGTCGGCAAGGCATTCCAAAGCAATGGGTTCCCGCGTGAGAAGGACCTGTCCCCGAACTTCGGAGTCTGTGACGGAGGCGGGACGAGCAGTAGGACACGATGGCCGAAGCAAAGTGCCGACCTCCGTGCGGTCGACGTTGGGATTAGGACTAGCTCAGCCAGGTACTGTGGACAGTGCGGGTCCTTTAACGCTCGGAAGGTGAGCCAGCAGCGCTTTTGGATAACGCGCTCCCGAGCTCGAAGCCAGTTCTGCTGATTACGCAGTAGAGGAGTCACATGGGCTGCTGAAGACGACCCGAACAGCTGTATTGAGCACGGATTGCAGACGATTCAACTTTCCATCGGGGAGGCCCAGCAACACGCTGTTGCAATAGTCCAGCCTGGACAGGACAAGAGCGCGCACAAGGTGCACTGCGCCGCTGATTGGAAGATGCCGGCGGACTGATCTAATCCTCCGTAGGTGGCAGTAGCAGCAGCGGACAACATTGCCGATATGTTCCTCGAACGACAACGTCTCATCGAGTAGTACTCCCAGGAGTCGTAAGCACTTTGAGGGGACGACGGTCACATCACCCAGCATGAACGGTGAAGAGCTCAGGAGATGCTTCCTCCTGGGTGGTGCACATCCACAGGAACTCGGTCTTGGCCGGGTTAAGGGCCAAGCGGTTTTCCTCCGTCCACATGATGATCGCCGTGATGCAATCGAGGAAGCGAAGTTTAAGTCTTTCCATGTCGGCAGGCAGAAAAGAAGAATACAGTTGCACCGTCATCCGCGTAGTCGTGCATGGTCAGTCCGAACGCGATAGCGATTTTCCTCACGCCCGCTATGAAGAGAATGAACAGCTACTTGACCTACCCATGTCTTCAGGAATTGTTCCATTGTCAATATATTAGGTTTAGCAGTTCAGTTGTCCTTGCGATTTCAATTTCACCTGCCTTTTGTATCATTTCAAGTCATGACATTCAAATATCTAGGAAGCTGGTTCGCCAGTGATGTGAAAAGGGAATCAGACATAAAAGTAAAAATAGGAATGGCCAAAGCAGCCTTTGGGAATTTAAAGCACATACTAACAAACCGACATTTAACAATTAAAACAAGGATTAGGGTTCTCGAATGCTATGTTTGGCCAGTCATGTTATATGGTGCAGAAACGTGAGTCTAAAGTCATGAAGAAAAAGCTTGAAGCTGCAGAGATGTGATTCTTAAGAAAAATGCTGAAAATATCTTGGACTGAAAAGAAAACAAATGAATTAGTACTCGAAATGGCAGGTACACAAAGAAAATTGTTATCTACAATACTTAAAAGACAACTTCAATTTTTTTGGACATATAATGAGGAAGAAAGGCATAGAAAATCTGGTAACTACTGGAAAAGTCGAAGGCAAAAGACCAAGAGGAAGACAACGAATGACGTATATCAGCAGCTTACTGACTGGTGTAAAGGGGGTTGACTACAGAATTATAACTCATACAAGCAACACACAACAAAGAGAAATGGAAGACCATAGTCGTCAACGTAGAAATACACGACACCTGAAGAAGAAGATTGATTTTTTATGTAATGCAATGGATTCCGTCAGAAATGCTTGCAAAAATAAGCCCCATGTACTTTTTCATATCTGCGGCGAACAAGCCCTTGTTCGGTGAAGTTGTTCCTAACAGGAATCCAACGATAGGTTCTGCCTCTGTACCCCTCGCTCACTCAACTGCACTGAATGGGAAGTACGACGATGAGTTCTGATGCAGACAACGATGCAGTTCTGCCCGGGTGTCGGGCGAATAATTTAACATTCGGTTTAACAGCTGATGAAGTATGTGCTGACTAAAATTAATTATGATCATCATGGGTGGTTAATTTGTGTTGATCTAACGATGGCGAACTTTGTGCTGGGACAACAGTCTTGGTTTGACCAAGTACCCCGGTGTCTGTGCATGTAGTATAGCAGGGACAAAGATCGAAATTGAGTGGCACGAAGAAGGACTGGCCTGTGCGGGAGGAATTGGTGCCTTGCGAAGCAAAGGACCTTACAAACAGAAATTTCTGGTGGACAAAAACAAGATACTTTTGCCACCGTTGCACATCAAGCTTGGTGTTATCAAACAGTTCGCCAAGGCTCTATACAAGAATGGTGGCTGTTTTACTTACTTGTGTAACGCTTTTCCAGAATTGACCATGGAGTAGTTGAAAGCTGGCATTTTTGACGGTCCGCAACTCTGTCAGCTCATCATCACCACAGATTCAGAGTTACGAACACTCACTAAACACTGTGGAACTAAAAGTCTGAAAGTCTTTGGTTCTGGTCGTGAAGAACTTCCTTGACAACAATGCGGCCAAGAACTACGCAGAGCTTGTCACTATTATGCTGCTTTCAGAAACCTCGGATGCTATATGGGCATCGAAATGAATCATATACTTACTCTCGTATGGATCGGTTTTCTGAAAGTCTGGGTTCAATGAGCGACGAGCAAGGGGAGGGATTTCATCAAAACTTAAAAAAGATGGAGACCAGAGATCAGGGACGTTGGGATGCAGTTGTGATGCTTAAAGTAAAGTAAAGTAAAACCTCGTGGATTTCTATAGCGCCTTGGAAAGCAGCACAACAGTAGCTGCTTATTCTTAGGCGCTCAGCCTCTCTTAAAATAGCTATGGGGAAGGTATGCTATCAGCCAGGCAATAGTCAACGTCCAAAGGGCAGTGAGGCTAGGTTGTTACAGCTATGGAGGATATGATTTTAGAAAAAGGAATGATTTAAGCTGAGACCTGAAGACTTGAGGAGATAATGCGGGAATTATAGGAAATGAGGAATCAGATTTTATTGTTTGAAAGTGTCCAAGTCTGCGGAGGGAAGCTGGGATCGAGTTCCAAAGTTCAGGTGAAGCGTATGAGAAGGCACGGTTGCAAATTTTCAGGGATGACTGATTGAGTGGGCGTGACAAGAGTGAGGTAAGATGATTAACGTGAACGCTTAATTACTGTTGGACTGTAAAAACAGACATCCCTGACGTTCTATTCTAGAAGTCCGAAGAGACGAAAGTTCTTACTATGAATTTTGAACAATGATGACTTAATATCCAACCTGTGTAGTGTGTACTTGTATTCATTGTTGACACTAATTAACTTTTGTAGCATTTTTTAGTTGAATTGTGTTAGAAGACGATTTTTAGAACTAAAACACCTATTTTGGAAGAGAATTATTTAAACAAATTGTTCAATGACTTTTTAATTTCGAATTGGCACAAAAGTTTGACCTGATCAAAAATAACGAGCGTAATTATTTGTAAACTTTTATCTTCGACCTGTGAGCGAGATCTAAAAAAATCCTCAGTGCAAATCGACAAATCTAAAAACACAGCCTCATAGCAAATAGACAATTAGGTTGGTTCTAAAACCAAACCGCTGGAAGGCAGACACTATTGCGCATTCTCGTTGCCTAATTTGTTAAAATATAATAGAATTTTATTTATTTATTTTGGCGAATAACATTCGGGTGGCAGATTATTGTCCTTTATATATAATCTAAAGTCAACGCCAATTGGTTTGGTCTTATAGGGGGGAAGTGGTCAAATAGTGGTAGGATTTATGTCATGCTTCTTTTAGAAGTAGCCAGTAACGTGGTTTGAGTTCAGGTATTGAACATATTTCCGCGTTTTTGTCTTGTCTAGACTTGTTACATTATTTGAGAAGGCTGCAAAAGCCAGAGCAGGCCAGAGCAAGCGATAAGTATATTTATATTACAGTGAACGAGATGCCTACTAATTTAGCAAAGTACACAAATACAACAGTGCGCAGACCTGTCATAATACAACGATAAATAGTCAATGGAAGTGTAAACGACAACGAGAATGGAGAGAAAGAGGAGAATGAGGGGGTGGAATATCAGCATTGGGAGGACGTTTAAATATCTGCGATTTGCTGACGACGTCGATCTTCATTTGCAGTAAGTAAGTAAGAGAACGTCAAGATTAGAGTGGTGACTCGTCAAAAAGACTGCGCGACCACTTTAAACAGAATTAAACCAAGTAGCTAGTCTTAAAAAGCCAAGACTTCAGTCGATTTCTGAAATATCCAACGACGGTGACTCCCGTATGTCGGCAGGGAGCGAGTTCCAAGTACGCGCGGCGGCCACCGGGAAAGCACGATCTCCAACGGTGACGAGACGCGTTCTCGGAACGATGAGCAACGATGTCGTTGACGATCTGAGTCGCTTGCGGCCAGCGAGGTCGGAAACGCTGCGAAACTCAGATGCAAGATAGTTCGGACCCAACCCGTGAAGGCAGCGATATACAAGGGTTGATAGCTTGAACGTGATGCGCTCAGGCACCGACAGCCAATGAAGATCCATGAGAAGCGGGGTGATATGATCATATCGGGCATAACGAAAGATGAGACGAGCGGCACTATTCAAAACTGACTGCAGACGATCAAAGGAATGGGCAGGTGACCCTGCAAGAACAGCGTTGCCATAGTCCAACCTAGTCAGTACCAGAGCAACAACCAACGTCTTGAGGACAGCTTGAGGGACAGACCGACGCAGACTCCTAATCAAACGAAGTGAAGAGAAACAGCTGGCGACAGTCTTGGATACATGCAGCTTAAGGGTCGCTGCTCTATCAATGTAGATTCCCAAGTTCCGCACTGAGGCAGCCGGGTGGAGCTCGAGATCGTGGATCTTGACACAGTCACGCGTCAATAGGTGTTGTTGCCTCTCGGTGTCGAACCAGAGCACCTCAGACTTAGAGACATTAAGCTGAAGCCTATTAGACTTGAACAGTCTGGCAAAGAGGACTAAAAACATAGGTGAAACGAAAAGTTTAGAACTTGAGATAGTCCCTTTAAAAAAGACAAAAGTATTGGTGACAGGTAGTGTGGAGGAGCCCCTGGTAGTCATTTCTCAGCTGAAAATCGAATATATCGGAAGCATGGCGCGATTGTATGCAATCAATGTTGCAAAGAGCAACAGCTTCATCTATAAAAATCAGAAGCGGCATTGACAATCTAATTGCATTTACAAAAATATGTCATTTGTAATTATTTTAAATCGAGAGTCGCACGCAAGACGCTACTTCACTGCTTTATATGACGAGGTTTATTCAATTTTGCCGAATGCAGAAGAGAGATCGAGAAGCATCAAATGGCAGTTACCTTGCCGTTGTCGATGTCGATGGCGGTCAAATATTTCTTGTAAATATCAAGAAGATCAGTTTAAGTTGGGTAAAATGGAGATAAAGAAGTTTGGAAATGATTGGGATTGATTGGGATTGATTGGGATTTATTGATTGGGATTGATTGATTGGGATTTATTGAACAAGACCACACTAACAAAATATTAATTTTTAGGCTTTCAAGGCGTGCAAAAAAGCATCATCGGCATTTAATATATATATATATATATATATATATATATATATATATATATATATATATTGATCCTGAGGGACTTATGAACAAATTATATATATATATATATATATATATATATGTGTGTGTGTGTGTGTGTGTGTGTGTGTGTGTGTGTGTGTGTGTGTGTGTGTGTGTGTGTGACCCGCTGGGAGAAAAGATACCATACGTGGGGTTCTTGAGTTACAAATGCTGCATATATAGGGGTTATATTAGCTCAGTCACAGCAAAGTTTTAGAAAAATATACCTTGTCATTTCAGAGATACCAGCATCCAAACATCATGCCTATCACATTAAAAATTCTAAGAAATTCAACATTTATTATTGATGAAATTAAAGCGTTCAAAATTTTAAACTGTACAAGAATTATGGATGAAATTTTATTTCTGTATTAATTGTCATTTATGCAAACTATTTCTGAAGTTTCATCCGTAACTATTCAAAATTTATCTGTAGAAAATTGAAATAAATATAATTACTAATACTAGAACACAGTAATTGACAAAGGTACCAAAATTGATCAGGGCAGGACAGAATAATAGGGCTGTAATGTACAATCTAAACAAGATATACGAACAAGCTGTTATAGAACACAATAAAACTGATAAATAATATTAATCAACATATATAACGGAATGATGAAAACAAAGAACGAGAAACTAGTGTTGTAATTCACAAATAGCAACACAAAATAAGATTAAACTTCACTTTTAAGCAAAAAAGAAACAGAAATCGCCCGATATTGCAGAATTGTCAGCTGGTTCTAAGCTCATACGTATCCAAAATTTTGTCAAATTTAAGTAAGTAATTAAGTAAGCTTAAACAGAGCATCAGAGTAAGATGCCCACTTATGGTACCTTTTACCGATCTCCGTTTTAAAACAAATTCTTTACTAAATGATGCAGATTTTATTAAAAATACATAATAATTGAATTGTCTACACATCATACTGTCTAAAATACCAAAAAAGTAATTTTTAACAATTCAAGTTTTCAAGATAAAAATGCAATTTTCTCGCTAATCTGTTATCCCACTTATGGTACCTTTTCTTCCAGCGGGTCACACACACACACACGCGCGCACACACACACACATATAGTATATAGTATATATAGTTTATATAGTTTATATATATATATATATATATATATATATATATATATATATATATATATATCATAGACCTCTTAAAGTAAGGACTGACGTCTGCCATGTTCGGGTCCGCCAACTTGGGTCCATTGAGTAATTAACACCATAGCATCTATAAGATATAACTGGAGTTTGCACAGTTATACAGCTATGAAATTTGGTAGTCACACTCAGGAATGAACTCTCTACGCATTTCAAGAAACCGGAAGTTGATGACGTCATTACACTGCAAGATACAAGATTTCTCAACGGTCTTGCTGAAATCCCACGACCGGGGTCCCTGCCAGAATAAGAGGACCGGCTCCAAATTGTGGCTACGCCAATGATATAGCCAATCGTTTTATTCTCGCAGTTATTAGCCAGTACTGTACCCAGGGCCAGAGATGGCCATGGGTTGAGTTAACTAATGGGTTGGGTTGAATTAGGTTGGGTTGTGTCAAACTTTTTCATATTGATGGTGGGTTGGGTTAGGTCAGAAAGTACGTCATGGTTTAAGAAATTGCAATGTATTACGGTGGGTGGGTTTGGTTGGGTTGGGTTAAGTGACCCTATTGCCAGCATGGGTTGTATTGGGTTGGGTTGGAGATTTGATGGGTTGCGTTCTAAAAAATGAACCCATGGCCATCTCTGTCCAGGGAATTAGTCAGGATCGAAAAATGAGGAAGCACCGTCGCTTATAGATCGAGGAAAACGCACTAAGCGTTCGAGACAATGACATTTTCTGCTCGTCGAAACATTGTGGGCGAAAAATGTGAGGGCCTCTATTCTGGAATCTGGCTACGCCAATGCATTCTTAAAACAACTGAATAACACGAAAACGGTAACCTAGTAAAACTTTTGTCTAAACGGTGACATTCATCTACAACTGCAACGATTTCAGAATTTAAAAGCAGGTGCTAACTTGTCTTCCCACTAGCATTCCTTTGGTGCCATTACATTCAAGATTGAAAACCCAAAATGATTAGGTTAAATCAGTGTCTCGCAAACTGTGTGCCGCGGCACACTAGTGTGCCGCTAGAGATTCCAGCTGTGCCGTGAAAGAATTTCAGAATTTTACTATTATTTTAATTTTTTTGTTCCCTTCCTAAAAATTTTGCCGGATGAGCAAGTGTAAAAATGGCGTCATATATAGAACCTCACACCAGCCTGCGGCACAGCCTACAATACAATATATCGGACATCCATTTTTTTATATAACGTTGCGCGCGCAACGATACAACTGCCAGAAATTAACGTCTTTCGTTGACGTCACCGTCCTTGCGACCTTTACAATGTAAAAACAACAGCGTCTGAGCGCGCAAGGATACATTTGACCCAATTACCGTTTTGAAATTATTACATTGCATGTGTTGAGATGTTGCAATAGTAGGGTAACTATAAGTATAGTAACAGTTGAATTTGATGCTTTTACCGAGATTTAGCCCTATGAAATTTGAAATGGATAAATTTTTGGCAAGATCTGAGAAAATGCAAGGTGAAAACGACACTAAGGAAAACAACGGCGAGAATCTACAGTCTATGAACGTTTCTTTCGCGTTTGTTACATCTACATATCATTATATGTGACTGCAGACCCGGCAGTTCCTTAATAAAGAACACTCAATTTAATAAATTGTTGGTTGGTTTTGTAATTTTATGAAGAATGTGCCGTGAAAAAAATTTGTTCTGTTTAGTGTGCCGCGAGGTAAAAAGTTTGCGAGACACTGGGTTAAATGTTTTAAAAAGTTACGCAATGGTTACAGTTACTAGTAACAATGCAAATAGTCACGCGAATCTGCGATAATTTTCTTTAAGCGCGAGGCATTTAAATAAAATAAAGGCTGAAATAAAGTGACTCTACCTCTGTACTTTCACTTCGCTTTATTTCTTCCCAAACTTTGTTGCTTCGTAAATTAGTCTATTTGTATGTATGTAGACATGAATGTGTATGTTTGTTTGTATGTATATACAGTATATCATCAATAATGTAATTAAATGTATCTGAACTTATGAAAATAGTAATCATCAAGCTTTCTTCTTTTTTATAGGCAGTTATTCCTTCAACTTAATGACGTAACGTTTTAGTAGCTGTCACTTATATAATTATATGATGTAACAATGGAGAACAATTCATTACGATGCCTTTCTTATGTTTATGATTTCCTAATTGCATTAGCGTTTAATTGTTGTCATAGTAATTTAATAGCCAAACAAATATATTAGCCCGATATGACATTCAATCGCCGTCATTTTGTGCCGCACGATGAAATGTGGGATTGTTTAGACTTTAGAAGATTAATGCCTAATGGCAGATTCAACAGCGTTTAGAACCCAGAATAGTGGAGGCATTTAATCGATTCACCAAAGGCGCGCTGCACAATGGCACGTAGTTCATCTGATAGAAACTCATAGATGGAGTTCCAATTAAGCTTCGCTCAGGTTGTATTTATAGGTGATTTGCGTAATTTAGTGATTGGAATTTTGTGTTTAACATCAATAACACATTCTAGCAAGAAATAAGCAAGAAAACAGGCTCCGATGTTGTTATGGCTGTGTAAGTTAACTGATCAACTGACAGATTATTATAATAATATGTTCAATAATACATAGTTCAAGCACGCTAAAAGAAGAAGGTACACACGGAGAACACCTGGAAATGGGAAACAGAAAGATACCGAAACAATGTGAAAAACTCCCACGCATACCGATGATGTTAAGAAGGACTGACCCCAAAGACGAATATAAGAACGAGGTCCGATCTCCAAAATTGACCATCTAAGAATCAAGGACAAAGACTGACCTCTGTCAGACAGAAAAAAGGCAGAAAAGAAAAAAACCAAAAGCGATTCAAATTCGAACCACTAAATTAAAAAGCAAAAAGAGAATGACATTGTCAAACACAATCTTGTCAACAGCAATGTTGCATTTCAAATAAACAAATGTTTCCAGCAGCTGATGCGCCCACGACGAGGTGTAATTTTAACCATTTGTAAATGTTTGTTTTAAATAATCGTAACTTTTCATACGCATGCAAGTAAATCAAAACAAATGGAACACTGTACTAGAAACCCTCTGGTCGCGTGGCTTGCTGGTTTTCACAAAAAGAACAATAGGCCATATAGCTAACTAACTAGCACAACAAATTTTCCTTGCACATTTTCCGCGCACTGTGTGTATGAATAGTATTCGGCTTAAAACTTACTGTGTGAAGGCATCTGTGACTGAGAGCTTATCTCGGATGTGTTTGTTACATTTCTTACAAGTAGCCATCTGCCAACGACCGTTAAATCGTTATATTAGTATTTGACAAGTCGCGGACGTGTATACCGTAAAGACGAGCCTCCATCCTGCATTGTGATTATAATTATCAGTATTTTAACTATTTAAGGCTACAGCTACAGAAAATTAGAAAAAATGCATACGTCCAGCTTATATGCTTTAAAACAGAAGAAGGAAGTTCAGCTGCTCAACGGGTATTATAAAGGAAACAATGACTACACATTTAGAATAACTTAAAGCAAGTATGTAAAGATAAATCCACATACTACTCTCATGGACAAAGACCAAGACAATGATTAACATCACTAACACATACCCAGGAGCAATGGAAGCAACCATCAAGCTTAAATTTCTAAGAATGCAAAGAAGAAACTGG
This sequence comes from Metaphire vulgaris, assembly GCA_018105865.1. Classification (NCBI taxonomy): domain Eukaryota; kingdom Metazoa; phylum Annelida; class Clitellata; order Crassiclitellata; family Megascolecidae; genus Metaphire; species Metaphire vulgaris. The sequence continues at coordinate 8,457,782 of CM030833.1, read as the reverse complement.
GATACGAGAACATTAAGCACGCTAGGAAACCATGGGTCACAACAGAAGACCAAGCAGACAGAAAGACCGACATTCAGTTACAGTTAGCAAATGCAATGGTATCTAGTCGCCTAGATTATTGCAATTCCCTGCTTTTCGGCATAACAAATTTAAATATGCAGAAACTCCAGCTAGACTGTCCCTACATTGGCTTCCTATCAAATACCGAATGAATTATACAATTTGCTTTTTAGTGTTTAAAACCATATTAAATAACGAACCCTATTATCTTAAGATGCGACTTTATCCCTCCACCTACTACTCAATCCACTAGGTAATTCGGCAGGACTTTCATTTGTTGTTCCTTGTTCCTGCACAGTCATTGGCACTAGTTGTTTCTCAGTGTGTGGCCCTAAGCTTTGGAATTAATTAAAAATCGTATAACTTCGTATAACTAAGAATTTATAATCTTTCAGATATGGTCTTAAAATATTAACATTACTTTTCACATATAAAAATTGACACAAACATTTTTGCATTGCTGGTTTTGTCCAGCCTTTTGCATCTTGCTCTATTTTAATTATTCATCTTTCTCAATGTCTCAATGGATAAATCAAAGACATATTCAACATTTAATTAAACAGCTGTAGCAAGTGTAGTCAAATTACTAATTATTAATTAAACTATAACAGACAGAAAACTATAACAGACAGAAAACTATTACAATCTCGAGAAAAAACAAACTTGGTTATTCGACTCTCACAAAAATCAATTATCAAGCAATCAATTCACAATGCAGAATATATAGTATAAAGCAAACAATTTTCACAGACCCTGTACAGTATGCATAGTATCTTTCCAGACACTATGGATAATTCCCTTCATAAATTCTGTCTTAAAGCTTCAACCGCATAGATACAATCCTCCAGAAGGATTGCATAAGATCACACATCAGTGAGTCAGTGACCACACTGGGGTGGAGATAATTAAAAGACAAACCCGCCTTTCTCTTTCTATCAAGTAACACCAACTGAGTTCAAAGCTCTGTTATCATAGTTGCCAAACAAACAATGCTCGCTTGATCCGATCCCCACATGGCTGTTACGTGAGGTTGCCGATGCAACCGGCCTTTATCAGTGAACGACATACAATATCGTTAAGGGCGGTGTTTCGGGCGATTCGTCCAGGTGCTAGTCGACAGGAGAGACCATGGTGGCCACCTCGCTCAACTAGAGATCCGCAAGGACAGCTATGTGGCATGCACAGTGCGGTCCCAAGTCGTAGACCAGCCGCTATGCGCACAGATTCATTGACAAATCTTAGGCCACAGTTGCTGATGGGCAGAGCGAAAAGCCAGTCACCTGAATATGGAGATGCAACTGCATTCAACCTGGCTTTGTCGATGTCACTTGTGTGACTTAACAACAAGCTGGAGAGTTCTTTTGCAATCTATGATTATCCCACTGTGATTTATGATGATGTTGCTTATCTATTTCTGACGTTTGCAGGCTTGTGATACTGCACCATTCTGCAATTGCCGATGACAGACGTTCGTCTTCCGATAGTGGTGTGTCTTGGAGGATGGCGGACTGTAGTGACGCTGTGCTGGCGGCGGAAGCCAAAAAGGCAGGAAGTGCCAGCGGTGACACGCGTCGGGCTCCGAGTCCTCCATGTCTGATTGGAAGAGAGGCTTGAACCCACTGTGAATCCGAAAGCGAAATATTCGACACGGATGACAGACATTCACGAAGCATGTTGTCGAACTTTTCAAGCAACGGATGTTGCATACATGGAGCTGCTCCTAGAGTGAAGAGCATTCGTTGAAATCCCAGCGAACTACGGAGGATAGCAAACGTTTCTTGACTGTCCAATTGTTATTGTTATTGTTCATGACAATATATATAGCGCCGTAACATAGCAAGGGCCAAAGTCAAGGGTGCTTAACAAGGAACGTGGAAACGAGATATTAAATAAATACGAGAGCAGCCTCAAACATGGACCATGCGAGAGACCTACAGGAAGTTATTAAAGGGCCCCCAAAATCGTGGAAAAGACCAGTTGGTTGCCCAAGAACTACCTGGACCAGAACAATTCGATCTGACTTGGCTTCGTGTAACGTTGGACTTTTCACTGCCTGGAAAACTGCTCAACACAGAGATTCTTGGAAATGTTTAGTGGAAAAGGCTACGCTCCGTTAGTTAGCTTGCCGATGATGATGATGATGATGATGATGATGATGATGATGATGGTGAGGTTCAGCGGATGCGGTAACGTAGATGTCGACTTCGTGATGATTTCACATTTGCCTGTGTTGAGGCTAAGGCCAGTGGTGTTTGCCTCTTTAATTAGTCTCTCTATATCTCTGGCTACCACAGCGCTTGCTCCTCCAAGGCCAATGTCATTAAGGTATCCAATTACTAGTGGTGATTTTAAATTCACTAGAACTTCCTGTAGTGGCAGGCAGAATAATTGAGGGCTCAGTGGGTCACCTTGCTGGGCACCTATTTGTGAATTGATTGAGAATTCCCCAAATTGAAGAATCGAACCCTTGCTGTAAGCCAGATGACAATATTGATAAATGTTCGGTATATGTGAAGCTACGGCTGAGAGCATGGCTGCACGGTTTAAACTATTGAAAGCATTGCTGAAATCCAGCTTGACCAGCACTTTGTCGTCGTGCATCTGCTCGATGAAACGCCTCGCTGAATGGACTGCAGCTTCACATTCTCCTGGAATGCCAACGCCGAGTTGCTTTGGCGCGAAGAAGTTGAAGAGTTGGCTAATGGCATGTGTTGTCACATTTAGAAGAAAGCCGTCGCCAGTAATACCCAATGGCTATTGGCCGAAGACCCCCTGTCTTTTTCTGGAGTGCCATGAACCAAGCACCACTGGAGACACCGGTTCTGGGCAGGTGCCTTTCAAAAGGAGGTTGATGAAAGAAGTCAAAAATTAAAGCAACATATTGCCAGTTTCTTTGCATTTTATAAGCGACAGAATGTGCTGTGGACGAATACCATCTGGCCATCCGGCTGATCATGGCGGAAAAGAGCAGATGGCCTTCAGCACATCATTTGGTGAGGCCTGGAAGACAGTTGGAGGCAGTAGCTATGAAGGCATTGGTTCCTTAGCCTGTGGCTCTGGGTGTTTTGCTATCAGCTCTCTCAGTCTATCTTTGTCTGGCAGAACTGGTCCATCCACTGAACAAAGGATTTTCACAGCAGAACTTGCCCTCTTCCACTTTTGCAGACACGGCAGCTGCGGCTTTTTCATCCATTGAAAAGTTTCTTAGAGATGTTTAAAAGTTACCAGAAGTTTTTACCGCGGTGAGTATGACATCATTGGAAAACGAAGTTTCTGAGAACACTGTAACATTAATAATAATAATAATAATAATAATAATAATAATAATAATAATAATATTATTATTATTATTATTATTATTATTATTATTATTTATTATTATTGTTGTTGTTGTTGTTGTATTGTTCAGTCTCTATACCACACCACTATCATCCTTAATCAACAGTGGCGTAACGTGGGGGGGGGGGGCGAGGGGGCATTTTGTTGACTGCCCCCCGGACCCCGGGCGGGGGGCCCCAAAGAGGGGTCTAAGCTAGATTTAGGTTAGGGTTAACCCTAACTTCTTAACCCTAACAACTCTAACCCTAGAAATGAACGTGCTGACGACCCTTTTTTTGCTCGTCAGGATGAAAAAGGAGGTGATGACGTTTTTTTGCTCGTCAGCTCGAAACTTTGGGGCCGGCCCCCATGGCAAAGATGCCCCGGGCCCCCAAAAGTCACGCTACGCCACTGTTAATCAATTCCCTCAACTTGAATCACCAACTCTATGCCGACGACACTCGGCTACTCCTTTCCTTTTCGCCATCCTCATTTGACACATCAATTACTGTGCTTGAATCAGCATTCTCGTCTATTTCGTATTGGATGCCCTCTAACCTCCTTGCTCTTAATCCATCCAAGACAGAATTCCTCTTAATAGGTCTACCCCAACAGGTTAAAAAATTGACAGTCTCAAGCTAGTCCTGACTCCAGATACACCACAATAACCTTTGCTCCAACTGCAAAATATCTTGGTTTCAAATTTTATTCATCTCTAAATTTACAATCACTGATCTAACTATCGAAATCCTGCTATGCCCATATTCGCGATCTACGTCGCCTCCGTCCTTGCCTTGACACCAAAACTGCCTCCACAATCGCCACTTCAATAGGCCATTCCAAACTGGATTACTGCAACTCCCTTTACTATAACCTCCCAAAAAACCTCCATCAACAAATTACAATCTATTCAAAATGCACTACTCCGAGCAGTAACCAAATCACCAAAGTTCTGCCATATTTCACCCATACTGAAGTCACTACACTGGCTTAAAATATCCGAACGTATCCAGTACAAGATAATAACGATTACTTACAGTTCACTTCATTCGTCAAAACCCGTTTTACCTTCGTAGACTCTTAACGCCTCAGCCTCCTCGACCTACACGATCATCATCTCATCTCACACTTTCACGCCCGTTAAATCAGTCATCACTCAACATCTGAAACCGCGCTTTCTCATACGCCGCACCAGAACTTTGGAACTCAATTCCAGCCTCCCTCCGCAGCCAACGACATGGTCAAACAATAAGCTCCGTATCCTCATTTCCTTTAATTTCTTCACTTTATCCTCAAGGCTTTAGGTCTAAACTTAAAACCTTCCTATTCAAAAAGTCATTTCCTCCATAGCAATAACAACCTGACCCGCCGTCTCATAAATACACTGACCTTTGCCCGGCCGACAAACCACCTTGTCTATAGCTATCTCAAGAAAGATTAAGCGCATAAGAATAAGCAGCTACTACTGTACTGCTTTCCAGGGTGCTGTATAAGTTTACGAGATTTTACTTATTACACTATGCAACACGATTTTTGTTCCTGGCTTCTAAGTGTTATATTTCAGTTGCCTATGTATAAAGGATCTGCAAACATGGCTATATTCACCATTATATTTGCTTTCATAGGCACAGCTTACAAAAGTTGTTTATTTATACAATGGAAAAAGGTGCATTATTTCTTCTCGAGAAGGAACATTATGTAATAATTGCAACTAAGCAAAAACAGTCAAAATTACTTTAAAACATTCAGAAATGAGCTGCTTTTCGAGATTTGTGGCTGTACTGTCAATAGCTTTCTCAATAAAGACTTCAGACATAGTACCCATCACGTGTTTGTTATACCGTCCCTGGTAACGACGTTCCGAGTCCAGCATATCCTGATGAAAGCGTTCATCTTGCTTATCTGAGTAGGCTCCCAAGTTTTCCTTGAATTTGTCAAGGTGGGCATGAAGAATATGTACTTTCAAGGACATTTTGCATCTAATTTTGGCATGGTTCTTTATGAGAGACTGGTTCAGTCTCTCATAGTTTTCAGCCTTGTGGTTGCCAAGAAAGTCATACAATACTGCAACGAAACTGTTTCAAGACCCTTTCTCCATGCTATTCAGCTTCTTGGCGAATACGTCACGCTATGTGATCTTCTTTATCTGTGGTCCGACGAAGATGCCAGCTGCGACTTTTGCCTCCGAAAGCTGTGGGAAAAGCTCTAGGAGGTATTTGAAAGCTGCGGATTCCTTGTCTTGACAAATTACTCGATGAGGCCTAACTTGATGTATGAGCAGCTTTTGACGGTCTATCAGCGGATTCCACTTGATGCTGTTTTTACCTGTGGTGAACTTGGTCAGCTGTGGCCAATCCATTCTCCAGTACAATAGTGGGCCTCAGACCACGGTGTCCCGGTTGTTCTAGAGGCAAAGAAAACCCAAAGAAATTTTGTGAAACCGCCTTGCAGACCCATCAGGAATGTCACCATTTTGACCATATTGAAGTCTCCAATGACTTTAACAGCCATAGTTGTCATACTTCAAGGCACTCAGCAACATCTTGACACTGGTGTAGTCCTCTCTGAGGTGCAGGTGCACAAAGTGAGCCATGGGGAGAGACAAGTACTTGTTACCACTATGAAGTAGCATGGCTTTGAGGTTCTTGGATGAACTCTCTGTGAATTGGCACCATCAATCAGGTTAAAGATGATTGCTATGGCCTCGAAAAGACCAGTGACATTGCTGCAGAAGCACAACCCATCTAGCTGACTGAAGAATTCGGAAAAACGTTCGTGACGCTTTCTCTGTTCTGTCACCTGCACACTTTCATCCAACAAGTTCCAGTCCTTGGGTCTAGACATCAGAAGCTCAGCATTGCATTTGGTGAGACTAAGGTCTATGATCAGGTCGTTGAGATCTTTCTGATTGGGGAAGTACGGCTTTCTCATCTCAGCTATTTCTGTGCAATTGCATCCTGGATCTGCAATATCTTCCTCGCTGTCTGCCTTGACGCGCTCCCCTGAAGACAGTTTATCCCTCTCTGTAGGGATGGGAATGGGGAGCTCAGAGCCATAGGGTACCGGTGCGATGCAAACGTAGCAGAATGCATTTGTTGGCTGCAAGCAGCCTCTTGATGCCATCTAAATCAATTTTTTCTGGTCACTATTCGCTTACTCAGCAACAAGATACACTAGTACGTTGGCTTAAGAAATCTGCACTCTTAAAAGTCTATGGATGCAACTGAAAGCTCCCAGAAAGTGCAACAGGGTTCTAGAAGATTCCAGAAGGTTATAGAAAATTCTGTTCAGATCTAAAAACTTATGGACAGCTTGCAATATTCTAGAATAATAAGTATGTCTGATCAGCTTTGAATGTGAACCGAGATTGTGTTCTATAATACACGAATTTCAAAATATCATTGCCCTGACCCCAAAAGCAAATTCAGTTTAGAACAAAAACTGTTTTCTAGTTAGTTTAGGCATAAGGGACTAGGAAAACAAGATATCAACCCAGGAACAAACAAAAATATTTTTTTGTTACGTAGTGAATTATAGATAAAGCTGAAACATTTGGCAGTATAGCTCAAAAATGAATTTCCTTAATATAGCAAGTAATTAACCGAACCGAAAATTGACGATGTCATTACATATATAATTAATAAAATAACAAATTGACGCGTGTCCATTGAGTTGCTAATGCAGTAGCATCTATTACACGCTACAATAAGTTTGGATATAGATACAACTGTAAAATTTGGTAGTCTAACTCAGAATTGAATTTCCTGCAAATATCAAGCAATCGGAAGTTGATGACGTCATTACTTATTTAATTAACAAATTAATGTGTGTCCTTTGAGTTCCTAATGCAATAGCATCTATTACATGCTTACATGCTACAACTGGAGTCTGCACTGTGATACAGCTATGAAACTCGATAGTTACATTAAGAAATGAACTTTCTACTCATACCAGGTAACGAAAAGTTGATGACGTCATTACTTATTTAATTTAAAAAATAACAAATTAACGTGCATTCATTGAGTTGTTTGCATCTATAGCATCTATTGCATGCTGCAATAGATGCTATATATTTGCATCATAGCATCTATTGCATGCTGCAACGGGAGTGACACAGCTATGAAACTTAGTTGTCACACTCAAAAATGAACTCACTACGCATTTCAAGTCACCGGAAGTGATGACGTCGCTACTTATTTAATTAGTAAATTAAACAAATGTGCCTGATGATTCAGCTATGTTAATTTGCATCTGCAACACTTAATAGGAACTCAATTGACACACGTTAATCTGTTAATTAAATAAGTAATGATGGCATCAACTTCCGGTTACTTGAAATGCGTAGTGAGTTAATTTCTGAGTGTGATGCCAAATACTCTTATGATATTTTATATCTGTATCATTGTGCAAACTCCAGTTGCAGCGTATAATAGATGCTATTGCATTAGCAACTCAATGGACACGTTAATTTGTTATTTTGTTAATGAAATAAGTAAGAACGTCACCAACTTCCGGTTACTTGAAATGCGTAGAGGGTTCATTTCTGAGTGTGATTACAAAGTTTCATAGCTGTATCATTATGCAAACTCCAGTTGCAGCATGTAATAAGTGCCTTTGCATTAGCAACTCAATTGACACACATTAATTTGTTAATTAAATAAATAATGACGTCATCAACTTTCGGTTATTTGATGTTCGTAGCAAGTTCATTTTTGAGCTATACTGCAAAATTTCGCATCTGTACCTATATCCGAACTGAAGTTATGACATGTAATATATGCTGTGGTGTAAAAAAATGTACGGACCCAAGTTCGCGGACCCGAGCGCGGCCGCCGTCAGTCCTTCAATTTAGGGGATCTATACTCACTGACCTTCGGATATATACTGTTGCCTGGCCAATCTTTCACATTTTCAATGGCTTTAAGAAAGGCTGAACGCCTAAAAATAAGCAGCTACTGTAGTGCTGCTTTCCAAGTCACTATATAAATTCACGAGATTTTACTTACTTACTTGTTTTCGGCTTGACGCTAATACTCGAGTACTCTTTAAACTACTTATCGACTACTCGAGTAATAAACTACTCGGTTAGCGCAACCTTCATTCCAGTAGCGTCGCAAAAAGAAAATGGGAGAATGTGATAGGCCTAGGCGTTATGTCATGTAGTTAAAATTTCGCCACATCAGATAGTCCATGTCGGTTGCTGCTTCGGAATGTGTGTATGTGCATGATAAATTAATAACATCCATCAACCAATACGCTGGTGTTGGAACTTGGTAGGCGATAGAGGCGGGAATTAAAGAAATAGTTCTTTCATTTTCACCTCTATCTCTCAAGCTGCTGTCCATTAATTACGTCAAGAAAATAGAAAAAGCGGGTTCGAAAAAGTTTGACAGTTGTTGACAGGTGGAGGTGTCAAGGGAAGTTGACGTCAGCAATTTAATTTTTGACAAATAATAAAAAATAGGAAATTTAATCGAATTATATTTATTGGAATATTATTTACTGCAACGGAAAAATCCTGACACAAAAGGTAATCGCCACCACATTTGTACACTTGATGAACAAAAGGGGAAAGGTCTCGTCACCAACAAAACCTTCTAAACTTTTTAGAGGGACCCGTCACTGATCGTAGAAGGATAAAAAGCTTTCGACATAATTATGGGTGGGGCCACTGACAGTTTGACAGTTGTTGAAACGGAAGAGTGGGTCAAAAATTTCCTAAAAGTTGTTGACGTCATTAATGGACAGCCCCAGCCAACATACCTTGAAACTATCTTAACAGAAATTTTAACATGGGTAACTTCTAACGTCCTAGTTTTTAAACGCATTTGTTCATGTTTCATAAACTCGCCCCTTCAATTTTCATGTCTACTTGTCTTTATTATTGATCAATAACAGCCGAGTTAAGTTAAATACTGACTATAAATCCAATGATCAAGTTGTAGGCGGCCTACCCATACGGCCATTATTAGAATCTTGGTATCGATGAACTGCAATTCAAATAAATCTAGTAGCGAATAAGCCATAATTTCTCAAAAGAAGTTTTATGGAGTTAACAAACACTCCAACGTCATGCGCAACGATCGAGTAGTGTCTTTGTTCCTCGTGAAACGACTAATGATATCAACGATACAATTGTTGAAATATGACAGGACCAACTGGAACTTTTAATATACTTTTAGTTGGTTGACAAGTGGGAGTAAATTAGCTGATAGGATTTATTTAGTATCACTTGATCTTTTTCATGTTTGGGCTGTTAATAAATCGACTAACGCATATGAGAGCCATGGTCTGAAATTAGTTCAGATGCTGTTAATCATGATAAAATGATGATGGCAATAACGACGATAAAGAGTGTCCTATTGACGCAGGACCACACCAGAAATGGCAAAGGATCGATGGTCAAATGGGTCGTCCATACTCGATGGGTCAATGGGGTCAATGGGCCTTATACACGCATAAATAGGCTATTTATATTGCGCTTGATCAGTAAATGTTTACAAGCGCATTACAATGTCAATGATAAGCGAAGTTTTAAAAGTGAGTCTTCAACTGATTGCGGAAAGCGACAGGCGACTTTAAATTCTGTAGCGCTGGTTGAAGGGCGTTCCAAGCATGGGGTCCAGTGTATGAGAAAGCACGTTGCCCACGTTGTCCGGATGCGAGATTTATGGTATTGGCTGGTAAAGGCACATCGTTAACCTGGTCTACCGCTGGCAGTTGATGTTGTCTGAAAGAGATTGTTCAGATAATTAGGGCAAAGACCATACCGTGCGCAAAACTTCAGAACGCACAGTTTGTAATGTATCCGTGACTGGACCGGAAACCAATGAAGTTCACGAAGCGCCTTAGTGACGGGGTCTCTATGTTTCAGGTCTAACACTAGACGTGCAGCAGCATTTTGTACGCGCTTCAGAATGGCCAGTGTAGACTTTGGAGGGCCGGCAAGAACGGAATTACAGTAGTCTAGCTTGGACAGGACAAACGCAGAAACCAGTTGCGAGGCGACTTCTTTGCCGACAGATCTGACGGGGGCGTCGTATGTGATAGATATAGCTATTAGCTAACTGTCCAACATACTGCTTCATGGTCAGTTCGTTGTCAAACAGGACTCCGAGGTATCTGATAACGGTAGATGGATAGACAGGGGTGCCCTAAAGTGACAGGTTGCAGTTGATATTAGACAGCTTAATCATGCTGGAATGTGAGCCAAACCACGGAAGGTCAGTCTTAGTAGCATTGAGTTGCAGTCGTCGCGAACAACACTACTCTTGGACCTCTGTGATACATTGTTGGATACGAATGAGAGCAAACCGACATAGTTAAGGTTCACAGGATCATAAATCTGTTTGACTTGACCCTTGACCCATAACATTTTTAAGACCATGGCCGCAGTCATGCAAGGTATGACATTTTCACTCCCCATTAATTGACAAAATACAGTTGCTATGTGGTTTTTGCATCTTCTTTATCATAATGACGCTCTTCTTGATAATTACCTGTCGTGCTCATCAAATTTCGGATTGGTTTATTCTGCGGTATTTTATTTGATGGCAATTATGTCATTTATCCTCGCGCTGGGGTACAACGGCGTAGAGGCGCATCTTCCAGGTGGCGTATGGGGAAGTTCTGGGCAGAGAAACCTTTTGGGATTGCACCGAATAATACGCAATAAGGTACCGTGGACCAGCTGTACCAGAAGACAACGGCAGGGATTTCCAAATTTCTCGCTAGGGGCGCTGTTCTAGCTGCCCGCAGGATTTTGTACCTGCTGATAAGATACGTGATTCCTGCGGTTGGGTCGTTTTCGTGGGATATTTTTTGGTTTTCTGAGTTACTTTTGCTTGCGTGGAATATAACGACAGCTATACCAGCGGCGAAAACGGTTTATTCGATCTGTTCGGTCGTCTTGAACTGTAACGGTGGGCGGTTTCGAGTTCGCCATCCTGTTACTTCGTTAGTCGCCAGAGGACCGCACGGGGGTTGTTTGTGGATTGCTGTCGACAGTCTACCAACGTTGATAGCGTGGTCCGATCATGGATATGTCGATACCTGCGACAGGAGTCATCAACTACACGTCAGACGAACTCTTTTCAATCTGGTCGGCGATATGTATTCGTCCTCCCGCGTCATTACGCTGGCCGCTGGGTCACCTCTTCGTCGTTCCTCCCCATCGGACGGCTGGACGCGGCCGCAGAGGTGGGCGGCGGTTGCAGAGACCTATTTTGGTGGTCCCACCCTCAGTTCGTCATCGTCCGCCGAGACCTATTAACGATCGGCAGCAGGAGCTGATACATCCGAAACTATACCGTCATGCCAATCTCCCGACTCGATTGATCCGAGCCGGGTTGCTGAACTTTCGGTCTGTTAGAAACAAGATCGAGAACGTGCCGGAGATCTTCAACGAGTTCAATCTGAATGTTCTTTTTCTTACAGAGACCTGGCACGAATGCGCTGACAGTGTCGCCATCAAACGTCTTTGCGGGCCCGGCCTAAGCGTTATAGCGGCGGCACGGGCTTTACCGGTGTCCGAGAACCTAGACAGTACTCACTTTGTCAACTATGGAGGGATAGCGGATAGCGGTGATAGCTAGACCAGGGACTGTCGTCGCCAAAGTCGACTCGAAATTGAAGCCTAAATCTTTCGGAACATTCATGCTGCCGTGTGGGCAGCGGAAGTGCGTTGTTGATCATCGCAGCCATATATCGACCCGGGTCTCAGAGCGTCCGTCAACTGTTTTTCGCCGAGCTGACTACTCTACTAGAATCGATGTCGACGTACAACTGTGGGATTCTTATCGTCAGCGACCTTAATGTCCATCTTGAGCACCCGTCAGATGTTGACAGTCAAAGCTTGAACTTCTCATTTCCTCGTTCGTCCTCAAGCAGTTCGTTCATGATTCAATTCATGTGCACGGCTGCCTCCTGGACGTGGTGATATCGTCGGGGAAGTGCTAACCGCGTGATGTGACTGCAGTCGAGTTTGGATTATCTGACCACAAATTAGTCCAATGGATACTACCCATCGCACCGCAGAATGAACAGAATATTACGACTCTTAGGAGAAATTGGAGACACTTTGAGCTTGAGCGGTTCATTGAGCGGCTAGAGCAATCTCCGCTTTGTGCACCTGTTGAGCCAGCTCGACCGGATCGGACCTTGCGCTTCTCTATCAGTCAGTTATCACCGAAATTCTGGACGACGTCGCGCCGATGTCAAGGATAACCGTGCTGTCCCAGGAAGCACCGACCCTTCTACGATAGAGAATGTAGACAGGCCCGACGACGAGTGCGTCGGCTTGAGAGAGTTTATCGCAAGAAGAAAGGATCGTCCGCTGAAGCCGATGCACTGTCGTCCTGGCGTGATGCCCCTAGGGTGAGCAGGAGCTTGGTGAGGAGATAGGGTCGTCAGTACTGGTGTCATGCGATCGACTCCGCGCAATCTAACACCAAGCAGACGTGGAATGTACCGGGCAGTCTGTTCGGAAATAACGATACACCTTCCCGTGTGCTGTCCGACTTTTCGGCGAACGACTATCACTCCTTCATTGATCTCAAGGCTGCGAATATCCGGGACAGGACAGCCAGAGCAGGCCTCGCAAAGTATAATGTCTTTCCGGGTCCATTCTTCCACAGTTTCTTGCCGCCGACACAGGTTGAAATCATAGCCAGCGTAAAATCGTCACCTAACAAGCAGTGTCCATCAGATCCACTTCCCATGTGGCTCCTGAAGGAAACGGTAGCCACGCTAGCTCCGTATCTGACAGCACTGGTGACAGTTTCCTTGGCGAATGGCGAGTTTCCGAGTCTGTGGAAGCATGCTGTCATACGTTCGCATCTTAAAAAGACAGGCCTCGACCCCGTCGACCCCGAAGCTTCAGACCTGTTGCGACCTACCATTTCTTTAGAAGCTGATATAGCGATTAGTAAGCAAGCAGCTCAACACGCACTTGGTTCGCAACGGTCTCATGCCTAACCACCAGTCGGCGTATCGAGCGGGCCATTCCACTGAGACGGCATTACTTAAGATCTTTAGCGACATAGTCGATGCGATTGCGAATGCGGAGCAAGCGCTCTTGTTCATGCTCGACCTCTCCGCGGCGTTCGACACTGTCGACCACTCCATCCTTATACGGCGCCTTGATCTTTCCTTTGGGATAAAAGACACAGTGTTAATTTGGCTTCTCAATTACCTTTCCGAAAGAACGCAGTCCGTCTCCTGGAAAGGTCACACGTCAGCCAAACGTACCGTTCGCTGTGGAGTATCATAAAGTTCAGCGTTAGGTCCGCTCCTTTTCATCCTCTACGCAGCGTAACTGGGACGGATCGCCGGATCTTATTAGTTAAACTGGCATGCCTTCGCGGATGATGGGCAAGTGTATGCCTCCTGCCTCCCTCAGATACGGGGCACCTGCGATCTCGGTTTGAAGATTGTCTACATGAGATCATGTCATGGACCGCGACAAATCGCCTCGCAGTTCATCCCGGTAAAAAAGAATTGTTTTGGATCAGGAAGGCTCCCAGGAAGGCTCACCTACTCAGTGATTGTTCTTCTTTTACGATCGGTGACGCTGTCATCGCTCCGTCTAAGGAGGTGCGCCCTCTGGGTGTACTTCTTGACGACTCTCTATCCCTCGCCGACCAAGTGAGCTCCGCAACTCGAGCCTGTTACTTTCAGCTGCGCAAGATCGCTGCGATCCGACGGTACATTTCTGCATCAGCAGTTATCCACTAGTGCTATCCAGGTTGGATTATTGCAATAGCATTCTCCTGGAGCTTCCGGACTACCAACTAGACCGACTCCAATCGGTCATGAACGCTGCGGCTCGATTGATCTTCAACGCGAGATGGAGGGATCATGTGACTCCATTACTAAAAGAAATGCTACACTTGCTGAAGATCTTGGAGCGTATAGTTTATAAACGTTTGTACGTTGACATTCCGAGCACTGAACGATCCTCTCTGCCCGGAGTATATTTCTGCGCTCATACAGCGGCCGATGCCGACAGACTGTCGGAAACAGCTGCGATCGAACAAGCGACTTTGCCTTTATGTCCCTCCTTCGCCCAGGACGGTGATGTTGGGGGAAAGATCCGTGACTCGCGGCATCTCTCTTCTTTGGAATGCTCTTCCCGCCTCAGTGACATTGGTCACATCCTTCGAGGCGTTTGCGACTGCCCTCAAGACGCAGTTATTTCGCACATCTTATGAACATTTGTAAATCGCACTTGATTTTAGCTCTAGCTATGTTATAGCGTTTAATAAATTATCTATAGAATAGAATAGAATAGAATAGAATAGAATAGAATAGAATAGAATAGAATAGAATAGAATAGAATAGAATAGAATAGAATAGAATAGAATAGAATAGAATAGAATAGAATAGAATAGAATAGAATAGAATAGAATAGAATAGAATAGAATAGAATAGAATAGAATAGAATAGAATAGAATAGAATAGAATAGAATAGAATAGAATAGAATAGAATAGAATAGAACAGAACAGAACAGAACAGAACAGAATAGAATAGAACAGAACAGAACAGAACAGAACAGAACAGAATAGAATAGAATAGAATTTTCAGGAAAGGCAAAGGTACCAGAGAGTCAAGCGAGTTTCAGGCAATGTGAATTCAACAACAAACTTTCTAAACCACCGTAACCACGTGAAGATAAATCTACGTGTAATATTTTAATTTAAAACATATTTTTTGATCCGACATCTGTTTTATACACTGTTGGAATTGTGAAATTTGAGCTGGGGAGTTGAGGGCTGAAATTCAGTGAATGACAGATACTGCATGGACCCAATATGCGATTTTTGGGAGGGTTGAAAAGTTAGCCGAATGGGGGCAGTGGCGTCATTACACACTTTACTTGGAAAGCGAGAAAATTTTTGGCAAATTTTTGGCAAATTTTGAGCAATTTTGGCAAATTTTAGGGCCAGTGTTAAAAAATTTGCAATTTTTTGATATTTTTTGCAATTTTTGCAATTTTTGCACATTAATACATTATAAATTAATATGTTCATTTCCTTGGGGATCCACGACCCCCCAGCCCCCTAATGACGCCTCTGAGGGGGTCAACTCCCCCTAACCCCCCGGCAATTCCAACACTGGTTTTATAAGTTAAAACTATTAAAAGTTAATTTGCGCTGAGTGTGTTACTGTGTATTTATTGGCAACTTGAAATCATTGATTGTGCTGCTAACCGTGGCCCAGCTGCCAGCACACCACCAGTCACCCAGACCCTAACTCTTAACCTACCCTATAAGTCTATAACCCTTAAAGTAACTAGTTAATGTAGACTTTTAATGCGAAACCTACTATTAAAATTTTAGAATATTCATTGCATGCCACTCTAGCGCCTCTAAAGTCTAGACTCAGAAGTGTAGACTAATTTATGCAAATACCAATTTATTCAATTTATATGACAGTTTGCCATACCTCAGACTCCTCAATCACGTTGAATGGTGCAATTACCAATAATTAATATACAGTTATGATGACTTTTAGGAACATCATGATCATCGCAAACATGAAGCACAGAGGGTCACTACTACATCTGATGGTATAAAGCGAAAGCTGGAATAGGTGAAAGAAAGCAGTGCTCGTCAAGTACTGTTGATCAAAAGCCAATTAAGTCCAAGCACCAGGCAGTGGTGTTGGAGACATCTTAAAAATGTGGCAGTAAGCCACATAGTATGACACAAGCAGTATTTGAGAACAATCTGGCTTACATGCTTGTAGAAGACATGCAGCCGTTAGCGACAGTGGAGAGAAATGGGTTTAGCAACTTTTGTGCTGCAGTTCTGCCACAGTTTTCACTTCCTAGTCGTAGGACAATGGGAAGGCGTCTGGATGATATGTATGCTGCAGAGAAACTGAGCCTTATGCCAACACTCTCGAACACACGCTGGGTGTCAGCTACGGCCGATATATGGATAATATAAGAGTGACATGGGAGTGACCATCCACTTTGTTCACCCGGAAACCCTTCAGATGGTTTCATCTGCACTGGTGTGTCGGCGTTTCAAAGGCGGACATACGGCTACAAGACTAGCAGAGATACTGTCTGAAATATTTTCAGAATTCCATATCGAGTCGAAGTTACAAAATGTAGTCACTGACAATGAGTTCAATTTCTCCAAGGCATTCAGTCTTTTTCGCACCAAGGATGAAGAAAGTGCAGATGACAGGGATGAGGAAGCTATGTCAGTAAATATAAATATGACATAGCTTCCTCAGATATGGCCAGTACAAGTGAGGAAGACTCTGATGAAGTACCCATTCTTCCTCCACACAAAAGGTGTGGCAATCATTCTCTTTATTTAGTTGCAAGTGTAGTTGCTCTCACAGCAAGGCCTACCAGCGCAGCTATGACCGAGCAATGACAAAGGTGCAGGCACTCTCAAACATAGTCAGTAAAAGTCCCAAAGCCAATGACACTCTTGAGGAAATTACTGGGAAGACATTCCTGAAGCCGACGTGCACAAGGTGGTGCAGTGAATATTACGCTGTGGAACGTGTATTGGATGTTGGACTTGACAAGGTCGTGGAATGCCAGAAGGCTTTGGGCCATAGTGAAATGAGGTTAGCACATATGGAGTTTCTTACTGCATTCATCAATGTGATGAGACCATTGGTAGTGGCAATGAAACTCCTAAAAGGAGTGTAGCTGTGAGCTGGCCAATGTAGCCAGTGCTACATTGCCAAGCTCATTCCCACTATAATGGGGCTGAAAAGAAAGCTGGAGATGGTCAGTGACGATGTCACCATAAAACCACTGAATACTGCACTGTTAAATGGGATACAGAACAGCTTCCAGGTCACATTTAGCGGTGAGGAATACCGCATTGCCACAATGCTTCACCCAAAATTCAAGTTGGCTTTCCTGCAAGATGAGCAGGCACGAATGCAAGGCAGGCAGATGTTGCTTACATATGTACAACAAGTTGAGCGAGAAGTAGTGGTGCCAATGGTTTTGACGTCAGGAAGTGGATTGAACGAATCTGAAGATGATGAAGATCTCTACTCCTTTCTGAACAAACCTGCAGAATTCAGTTCATCATTGTCTGATAAAGTAATTACTCCATTATGATAGTCAAAAGGTTCATCTGTTTATTTATCTAACATCTTTTTTGAAAACTTGCATAAGTTTTGATTACCTGGGTCATAATTATCAGCTTAGCAGACTCCAGGCGGTCATCAATGCCTCTGCGCGGATTATTTTCGGCCTGAGGCGGCACGAGCATGTGACACCTGTGCTAAGGGACAGGCTCCATTGGCTTCGGGTCCCGGAGCGCATAGTCTACAAGCGGTGTTGGCTGACTTTCCGCGCGCTTCGGGACCCCGCCTGCCCCAATTACTTGTCACGTCTGGTACGGAAACAAACGACGACCGGGTGCCGTCTCCAGCTGAGATCCAGCAGTCGCCACCGGCTTTATGTTCCTCCCCCGGCCAGGACTCGGAAGTTTGGCGAGCGCTCCATGACTCACGGCAACCCACTTCTGTGGAATGCGCTCCCCGATTCGCTGGCCGGGACTATTTCTCCTGAAACGTTCGCCAAAGAACTAAAAACGTACTTGTTCACCAGATCGTACAGTTATTAGCTGTGTGTTGATTGTACAGCGCTTTTGGTTTTGGCCGATGGCCATGTTACGGCGCTTCATAAATAGTCGAATAATAATAATAATAATAATAATAATAATATGTCAATTTTAGTAATTAATTGTAATAATTTTTGAAAGAGTACATCCTCATTAGTCATTAGTCATTCATAACTCATGATATGTGTTCTGTGACATCAATGTTTGAAAGCTTATTATTTTAATTTCTGATGTTCATTTAATAATCTAGTAGTAGCTTATTATAGCAAAAATTTGACAGGGCCAGTAAAGAACGAGTAATACTGAGTATGATAACTAGATAAATGTAGGTCATTGCGTATATCAGCATATAGAATTCAAAACATAGGCTATAAGTCATGTTTTCTATTCTGTTGACATCCAGATGTCTGGGTACTTGGCTTGCAAGATGGATTCTGTCAACATTCTACTGGCTTACTCGGCTGTGGCTGAGGCATTCCGCAAAAACAATACAACATTAGCAAGTTCAGCTGCAGTAGAACGGCTGCTCAACGCTGCATCTCAAGTGCTGTGTGCGCGTCGCTGTCGCATGTCTGATGAGACTCTCGACAAACTTGTGTTCCTGCAGTCTAGACTAAGACTTAAATAAACAATCAATAATTAATTAATTAATTAATTAAATGGTTAATTGACTGACGTGTTGATGCTGCCAGCATCGTCTACGTTTTTAATTGTTTTCCTGAACACATACTTTATACCTGAAAAATAGTTGTAAAATTAGTTGCAAAAAGTTTAACTATACTTTATTAGTTTAGTTAACTATTTTAGAAAGTTAGTTTGCAACTAAAAGTTTAGCTACGTATTTTTAGTTGAAATTTAGTTATAGTTTAACTAATGTTTTTTAGTTAGTTGCCCATCAATATATATATATATATCGATTTCTGAGCAGATAGCAGATTGCAATGTTCAGATGTTTTATCTCTGGGGTCGGCAACCCTTTGACAATAATGTGCCAAAGTAAGATTTCTAATTCATTCTGCGTGCCAACAACCCATCAATCTTACCATATTTTTTAAATATTGTATTCAATATATAAGGCTATAAGCTTTTTTTATAAGGCTCATACGCACTCGTTTGTAGTCTACAACAAATTTTATAAACAAGAAATTTGGCCTTGACTTAATTGTCTCTGGCACTCGTGCGGTAGGTTGCTGACCCCTGTTTTATCTTATTGGATATGTACCGGTAGATACAGATGTCCTAGGACCAGCGATTGAATCAATTGATACCCTTCAGTATATTAGAAACAGAGCCATAAAGTGCATCATCATCGTCGTCGTCACCGTAATCGTTGTTCTCCTCCTCCTCCTCCTTCTCCTCCTTCTCATCATTATTATTATGTCGTATGCTAGCGAAAACATCAACCTCAACATGGCTCTTATAAATTATATATTAGCCATATTCTCCGATATGCATAAGCCTCTGAAAATGTATGCACTTTTCAGTACAATCTGTTAGTCTCATGCGCTGTATAACGTTTGGGACAATTGGAATTTACAAGATGCTATTACTGCAATTTTGCGGCTGAAACCAATAAACGGGCTGCAGCAATTTCTGTCACACTCCGGCGTTCTTCACTAATCTTAAATCTTGCGAAGAGCTAACATGGACATAATTGCGCTGGATCATTTCAGAATTTTTATTCTTGCCTTTCTCGCTTGTCATCACGGCCTGCGATATCTGTTCTACCAAGTTTCTGAAGCCCTTAATAAAGTCTTTTTGCTATTTTTATCCGCTGTTGCTATTTGTGATTGTACGAAAAACAAACTCAATATATCAACGTGCACA
The DNA here is from genome assembly GCA_018105865.1 of Metaphire vulgaris. Lineage (NCBI taxonomy): Eukaryota > Metazoa > Annelida > Clitellata > Crassiclitellata > Megascolecidae > Metaphire > Metaphire vulgaris. The sequence goes on along the minus strand of CM030833.1, from coordinate 8,437,970 downwards.
ATGCTAAAGAGGACGTATCAAATTTTTGTTCTTCAGAATTTTTGTACTGTATATAATTCACGAAATATGCAGTCAACCATGGTAGGAGGAGACTCTAACACAAGAATTAATTAAAATGCTAATGGAAGCATAGACATTAATATCACAAGACAGAGTCTATGGTATCAGAAAGCGAAGCCAGTTTGCATTGATGGTGTGTCAAGAAATGTTTACCTCGCTGAAATCTTGAAAATTTTGGTACATTGTTGAAACGGATATCGTTTAGCTGTTTAACTTATTTAATGTGGACTAGTTGTTTAAATATTGTGTAATTGATCGTCTGATTTACACGAATAGCCGCGACGTTGCGCAGTCGCTGCCGCAAATAAGCCTTCGAAAATTACATAGACATAGGTCACATAGTAACATAGGCTTATAGTCGTATAAATCAGCACTGCACAACACGGCTTCAAACTCAACTAATAATCGACCTAAAAATCTACTTTTACGATACGATTATAGTATTTATATTCGGAAATCAATTGGCACGAATCAGAATTGTGGAAAAGATGAGTAAAAGATCAAACGGAACACATTTAAAGCAACTATGGTACACCATATTAAAGCGGTGACGTCGTCCATATCTAAGTAGGCGCTGCTCTCAAATAAATATTATAGCGCTAAAGGTTATGAGGTCTTCAAGATATCTACGGGGTAAACATTTCTTGACACACCATCTATGCAAACTGGCTTCAACTTTGGCCTGACTTTGCCATAGATAGACGGCATCTAGTGTATTATAATAAATCTATGAATGGAAGTCACACACAACCAAGAAATACAAAAATACAGCAACTGCGGAACAATTCCACTGATTAGCCACAATATGTGCAAAATACTGACGACAATGACGATATTTCTTTCGTTTACTCCATCTTCCTTTAAGGCATCAATCTCTGAACTAGAATCAGCATTTTTGTCAATCTCATCGTGGATGTCAGCTAATCTTCTTGCCCTCAATCCCTCCAAAACAGAATTTCTCTTATTTGGACTGCCACAACAACTGAAAAAATTGAAAATCCCACACTGGTTTTAACCCCAGATACAATAATAACCCCTGTTCCAACTGCAAAAAATCTTGGATTTACTTTTGACTCCTCCCTAAATTTTGAAGCTCACATATCTCAACTATCAAAAACCTGTTATGCTCACATTCGTGATCTACGTCGCCTTCGTCCCTACCTTGATATTAAAACAGCTTCCACTATTGCCACTTCAATAGTTCACTCTAAGTTAGACTACTGCAACTCACTGTTTCACAATCTTCCAAAGGCTTCCATATGTAAACTCCAATCGATTCAAAATGCCTTAGCTCGTGCAGTAACTAAATCGCCTAAATTTTGCCACATTACACCATTACTCAAATCTCTCCACTGGCTCAAAATAACAGAACGCATTGAATATAAAATAATATCGATGACTTATAACTCACTTCATACATCAAAACCAGTCTACCTAAGAAATCTGATAATTCCACAACAACCTGGATCTACTAGATCCTCTTCACATGTAACTCTTCTTCGACCTCTGAATTAATCAACTCTCAAAATTTGCAATCGTGCTTTTTCATATGCGGCACCTGAGCTTTGGAACTCAATTCCAATATCCCTTCGCTGTCTACATCAAAGCCAAATAACAAACTCTGAGTCACAATTTTCTCCCCTTCTTGCAACATCTCCTCATGTTTTTCTTTCTAAACTAAAATCATTTCTCTTTATAAAATCATTTCCTCCATAGCTATAGCATCCTGCCCACTCGCCCTTTTGATTAAATGACCCGGCATGAATGACCCACCTTTGGCTATAGCTACTTCATTTGAGATTGAGCGCATAGGAATAAGGAGCTACTTCGGTGCATCTTTTGGAAGCGCTTTAGAAATTAACGAGATTTTACTTACTTACTTACTTTTTTACTTAAAAAGTTAAAAAACTTGTAGAACCAGTGCTGAAAGTCTGTGAAAAAGCTGTAGGAACTCTTTTGGCGCAACCCTAACACTAATTCTAACACTAACCCTAACGAACTATGGGTAGCCATCATTTACATTTCTGTAGCGCTTTTTAAATCTTAGCTTAATAGTTTTTCAACAAGTACACGGTGCTTTTACAATATTGGAACAAATATAGACAAAATATTTGAACAAAATGTGATGGTCCAAAACAGGTGCGGGAACTTAGTTCCCGCGCGTTCCCGCGCGTTCCCGCGCGTTCCCGCGCGTTCCCGCGCGTTCCCGCGCGTTCCCGCGCGTTCCCGCGCGTTCCCGCGCGTTCCCGCGCGTTCCCGCGCGTTCCCGCGCGTTCCCGCGCGTTCCCGCGCGTTCCCGCGCGTTCCCGCGCGTTCCCGCGCGTTCCCGCGCGTTCCAGCGCGTTCCTGCGCGTTCCCGCGCGTTCCCGCGCGTTCCCGCGCGTTCCCGCGCGTTCCCGCGTGTTCCCGCTGACTTTCACCACTGAGTATAACCATACATATAAAAGAACAAGCAGGATTACAAAAGACAGAAACACGATCCAGACTTCCAATCCACAATCTTTCTCTCCGGCTAATTACAGAAAATAAATATAGAAAATGAAAAATATTATAAAACAGTTTCATAGACCTTGTCAAAGCTTTGGGCAAGGTCAACACGGATATCCGTTTTTCTATAATATGGAGCAGCCGGAAAAGGCATAAGAATGCTCCAAAACATAAGCCAACAATCACAATGCGTAATCCGAATAGGCCAATACAGACGAATGGTTAAAACTGGCCACCGCAACCAAGTATGGAGACTAATTAGACCGCATCCTTTATCACTTACATTGAACGATCATGTCTTCACATGGAACGCACATAACTTCAAATTTACGGACGACGTGGACATAATAGGCCACAAATACAAACACCTAAGAGAAAACGTACTAGCAACCAAAAGAGAAGGGTCGAGAATAGTAATGACATTTGGTCTTTTAAATAATAACCCTAATGGAAATAGATGGATGAAACATCGGAAGTGTCGAAATGTTCAGCTATCTGAAAAGCCTTCTCATCTGATACAACGACAGCAACGAAGAAATCAACAATTGCAAAAGACTACGGAGCTTTCACTAAAATTAAAACTATATAAAGAAATAATAGCACAACCAACAAACCAGCAAGTCCAGACTATTAACCAAGAAACACGGCCATACACTTCACACATGAAGTGAAGCATCTTAGGAGTCAGATGGTTTGACAAGGTCAACAACAAAACAGTTAAACAAACAATGAGCATAAAATGACATCAACACAGTAATTTTAATGAAACTCCGACTTTACCTGACCATGTTTGCGCAATGAGTGACGAAATAGTGATAAGAAGAATCGTGTTTCGGAGTAATGGAAAGCGTAAACATAAGAAGACCACGGAAAGAATGGCGCAACATCTGCATATATGAAACATGTAAAGCAGCACGAGACAGATAAATGGAGGAACTATGTTCTGTCCATCTATTTCTATAATACCTGATTACAAAATAGCAAATTACAATACAATCACAAGTGCAGTGATTTTCACCTTCCATTACAGCCATACTGTTCATTTGTTATTACAATTACACGATTTTTATTGCACTTGAGCATTTCGGGAATCTCGAAGGCAATTCAAGTTCTTCAATCATTTATTGAACGCCTCTGTTTACATCAACTCAATATGCTTGATATATCTTTATCTTCTCTAAACCAAATTGCTATGGTCTAAAGTTTAAGAGATCATTTACGGAGTCGTATAACTCATCCACATTCGCCGTAAAACAGTCAAATTTTTTAGTGACAATCTGTTATGGCTATTAACTATGGTCCTTCTATGTCAGTAATGATTGAAGCCTTCTTATATAAGCCATGACCTCTACGGAATAATTAATTATGAATAGATCTGCAATACGATGTGATCTGGAGTTATTCACTACTTCGAGCCAATTAAGAAACCTATCAGAAAAGACGTGGATTTTCGAAACTATTGAATAGAATCTTTTAAAAATCATATATTTCTTTTGCAGGAGCCAATTGGATGGCATATAAATACTAGGCTTATAATGCATAATGTGATCACCATTTTAAGGCGAAGTAGAAACTGTTTCACGCGTTAAAGTTTCACCAGTTTTAATGTTTTCTCGTATTCATTAATGTAACAGAGACAACTGATAAAGTTATTTTAAGATTCCACAGATCGTCATAATCTGTCATGATGAAAACTGCTAAGGTCGTGCTATACTTTTTCCTTCTATTGAAAATCGCTTTGTCGACTACGGCCTATGTCGTAACGGACACGTTCTTGTGTCGATTTTCCGCCCAGCCTTTGCACGCCAATTGCACAGAGGTCAACGAGTATATACCTGATGTATGTTCCATAATTGAAGGATGTTTGCCGGAATTGACGACTGTCAATTGTCCTCTTTGCTCGACAAATCATCAGCATTACGTATGCGACATGCGTGGATGCAACGCATCGGCAACAGAACACAATGCTGTGCAATGCCAACTTTATCATTTCGACAATGACGGAGACTATTGCGCTCCGTGTGATCCAGCAAAAGGTCAACATCCACCATCTGCTATCGTGTTCCACTGCCCACTGCCAGGTATAGCGCAAATTTACTAAGAAATACATCTATCCAAAAACTGCGGAAAATTACCGATAATGATTAGAACCAGGATTCAGTTTCTATAGTGTGATCTCAAATTTGTTTAGAAGGCGAATAATTGTTAAAAACAACTTGAGAACGGATATCCTTCAAAGAGCACAAATTAATTAGTAGCATCACCGTTTAAATTGGAAAAATAAATAGACAGTAGGAATAATGACAATGCAAATAATTTTTTCTTCTTTAGGTGCTGTGTGACCATGGATTTCCACTTTGTTCTGTCTATACTATACAAATAATAATGGACACAAAATAGAGTACACGACGAATTCACTAAAAAAATAGAGCATCATCATCATCATCATCATCATCATCATCATCATCACTCTTCATCATCATCATCTCGGCTCGATACCAGCTAATTGCGGCAATAGTAAGATGGAAAATGTTTCTAATGTTTTATATTTTGGCTTATCTTTCAGCTTCTGCTATGTTGATTCGTCGGAGTTCGAGGTCTTCCTTGATGTTTTCAATCCAACGTTTGTTCGGTGTTACTTTTCTTTTCTTTTCCCGTATCTTTGTGTGTTGAGCTTTGTATGACCATAGGCTGTTTTCCATTCTGCGAACAAAAACAAACCATGTTAATATTCTTCTGATCTTTCTACAATATTATAGTTTAGCTCAATCGGTTGTCTGATATCTTCATGTCTTGCCTTTGCAATCTGCTGACCCCAGTAATTTTCTGAAACGGCACATTTCTGCCACCATTAGCCATTTTCATAAACCTTTTTTGTCGTCCATGGCACTACTATAGCATAGGCACTACTATAGTATTGTATATTTTCAATTTAGGTTTAACTTGTTAAGTTGTTTTCTCCATAGTTTTTCATTCTTCCCATTGTTTGGAGCACCTCTGATATTCTTGATTTTATATCTTCTTGCTGACAGCCATTCACTTGCAATCATCCTCCAACATATCTGAATGACTTCACTTGTTTCAATTTTATATCCATTCACTGTAATAGTCGTGGGTTCTGTATTTCCTTTCGTTATTTCCATCACCATTGTTGTTGACTCAGATATAGGTAGCACCGTTATAAAAAAAGTGTTTTCTGCGAATAGCAATCTCAACTCAATCGTCAAACTAAATTTCATAATTTTATATGATAAGCCATAATTTACAGAAGACGCGTTACTGCCGTTCAACTTAAGCAAGCGATTTAGAAATTTACGAAATTTGACTTATTTCCCTGTTAAGGAATTAGCATAATCGGCAGCTTTAAAACATTTCCCCCAATTCACGCAAAAATGAAACAAAGGGATCAAATACATAAGTACATTTTTTACCGTGAAAATTAAAATATATTTATCTTAAAGCAAGGCAATAGAATGACCAAAATACAAAACACAATAAAACCGTAAATAAAACAGGACAACAAACAATTTTTTTGTATGGTGCCTTAGATGTTGGACCTGTTTTGTGGTATATTTAGGTTGCTGATTCCAAATATGGCATCAGATTTTCTCTATCAGCTCTAGTTTTTGAGATATATCCAAACGATCTAAAATATTCTATATTGGAAGTCCATAAAAATTAGCTATATCACAGGAAGCAAAATTTTGGCTGGTGTTTAAGAAGTTAGACTTGTTTCTTGGTGTATTTAGAGCGCTGATTCAAACTATGGCATCAGATTTTCTCTATCGCCGGTAGTATTTGAGCTACGACCATATATCCTCCATAGGAAGTGCGTGATCATTACCTATATCACAGGGAAGCAACAAAAATTGCGCGGCCCTGTTGCCTTAGAAAATAGACCTGTTTCTTGGTATATTTAGGGTGCTGATTATTGAAATGGAATCATATTTTATCCATCAGCTCTAGTTTTTGAGATATGGCCATATATCCCAGATTGGAAGTCCATGATAAATACAGTATCTATATTTGCTTTATATAGCTGCAGTGGCGGCTCTAGGATTTGGCAAGTGGGGGGGGCCGTTGGGGTGGCAACTTCTAATCATGGGGGGCCAACCATTTGTTGTTCAATGTATGTAGCATTAAGTATAGGGTCCCAACTGGGGGGGCCACTGGGGGGCCAGGCTCTCAATAGGGGGGGCACGGGCCCCCCTGACCCCCCCGGTGGAGCCGCCACTGTATAGCTGTTGATTGCTCTCATCGAAAGGTCTTTGTTACTAACATTAAATGTCTTACATTACCATAAAAATGAATTGAAATATGTGCAGTATAATAATTATATTATTTACTTAAATAAGCACAATTCTTAACTGTTTTGAGATAATTGCGGATAAAGAAGCAGCAAAAAGTCTTCAGGGCATATTTTTTTTAATTTTTCAATCTGTCTTCAACCAATTATGATTAAGCTTATAAAGATAGTGCAGCAATAGAAATTGCAGCAATCTCTAAATAAACCTAACTGGCGATATAAATACAGTTTGTACTTATTATATATTACACCAAAATTGTAAACTGTAGGGCCTATGTTTTACAAATTGGATTAGTGACCAGTGCTGAAAGTCTGTGAAAAAAGGTGCAGGGACTCTCTTGGCGCAACCCTAACCATAACAATAACCATAACACTAACCCTAACGAACTAAGGATAGCCAACTAGCCATCATTTACATTTCTATAGCGCTTTTTAAATCTTAGCTTAATAGTTTTGCAACAAGTACACGGTGCTTTTACAATATTGGAACAAATATTGAAAAAAATAATTTAAAAACTGTTATGGTACCAAAAAATGCGGGAACTTAGTTCCCGCGCGTTCCCGCGCGTTTCCGCGCGTTTCCGCGCGTTCCCGCGCGTTTCCGCGCGTTCCGGCACGTTCCCGCGCGGGAACGCGCGTTCCCGCTGACTTTCACCACTCCTAGTGACTATGTTATTACGTTTTCATCAAAACATTTTTCAGCTAAAATAACTTGAATGTATGTGTTAAGTAGGCCTACACATTATGGTTTATCGAAACAGTCATGTATTTACTTTTTCCAATCCATATTAAGAGTGAGGTTCAGCTGACAATGTTCAAGAATTCAAAGGGTTCCATGACACGAAAGGTTTGGGAACCCCTGGTCTAACATCTTAGGCAGCACATTGTGTGCTGACCAGTGTAATTACTTTTATTATAGAAGAATGTGGAACTCAAGTTCAAAAAACATGCTAAATCCAACCCATCATTTTTAATAAAAAGAAATTTAAGAAAGAAGAAATATTAAAATGTTCGTTAACAGATTGTCAGACAGGAGACCTCGATCGAAAAGAACAGTGCACAAAGGATTCCTGCAATGATCCAGCAGAAATGAAGAAATGCTGCAGAACGTGTAGTCAGACAGACAAAGCTTACGAAGAACAAAACGGTGAAAAAATATGTTATTGCCAAACTCTACCATGGACAACAAAAACAAATCAGACGCCAGCATTGACATTCGTAACCAGCACAATCATACAAACATACGAAACAACGGCAACAACCATCGCAGATCATACACAGACTTCACCGTTTAAAACCACAGATATATCATTATCGTCAGACCCCAATTATAACAAAAGTTTCAGCAGCAAAGTTTCAGCAGCAAACAACCTCGTGCTATCGAAACAACCTCGCCGCAACCACTTCGATGTCAGGACAATCAGCATCGTTGACGTCGGAATCTTCTTCAATCAGCTCAATTCCATCGTCAACATCGCCATCGAATTTCACTCGTCATCCTCAACCTCAGATTTGAGCAGCAGCGAAGCAAGTGCGAGCGAAACAACCTCGTCGCTATCAACAGCGTCTGCAGGCAGAACTTCAACATCTGCGACATCAGAAGGGAGTACATCTGACAGCCAGACCGCAACCACTTCGATGTCAGGACAATCAGCATCGTTGACGTCGGAATCTTCTTCAATCAGCTCAATTCCATCGTCAACTATGCCATCGAATTCACTCTCGTCATCCTCAACCTCAGATTTGGGCAGCAGCGTAGAAAGTACGAGCGAAACAACCTCGTCGCCATCAACAGCGTCTGCAGCCAGCACTTCAACATCTGCGACGTCAGTAGAGAGTACATCTGACAGCAAGACCGCAACCACTTCGACGTCAGGACAATCAGCATCGTTGACGTCGGAATCTTCTTCAATCAGCTCAATTCCATCGTCAGCCTCGCCATCGAATTCACTCTCGTCATCCTCAACCTCAGATTTCAGCAGCAGCGTAGAAAGTTCGAGCGAAACAACCTCGTCGCCATCAACAGCGTCTGCAGGCAGCACTTCAACATCTGCGACGTCAGGAGAGAGTACATCTGACAGCAAGACCGCAACCACTTCGACGTCAGGACAATCAGCATCGTTGACGTCGGAATCTTCTTCAATCAGCTCAATTCCATCGTCAACATCCGCCATCGAGTTTCACTCTCGTCATCCTCAACCTCAGATTTGAGCAGCAGCGAGAAAGTGCGAGCGAAACAACCTCGTCGCCATCAACAGCGTCTGCAGGCAGCACTTCAACATCTGCGACGTCAGGAGAGAGTACATCTGACAGCAAGACCGCACTTCAACATCTGCGACGTCAGGAGAGTAGTACATCTGACAGCAAGACCGCATCGTTCCACTTCGACGTCAGGACAATCAGCATCGTTGACGTCGGAATCTTCTTCAATCAGCTCAATTCCATCGTCAACATCTCGCCATCGATTTCACTCTCGTCATCCTCAACCTCAGATTTGAGCAGCAGCGTCAGAGAAAGTGCGAGCGAAACAACCTCGTTACCATCAACAACGTCTGCAGGCAGCACTTCAACATCTGCGACGTCAGGAGAGAGTACATCTGACAGCAAGACCGCAACCACTTCGACGTCAGGACAATCAGCATCGTTGACGTCGGAATCTTCTTCAATCAGCTCAATTCCATCGTCAACATCCACAACGAGTTCACCCTCGTCTTCCTCCACCTCAGATTTGAGCAGCAGCGAAGAAAGTGCGAGCGAAACAACCTCGTCGCCATCAACAGCGTCTGCAGGCAGCACTTCAACATCTGCGACGTCAGGAGAGAGTACATCTGACAGCAAGACCGCAACCACTTCGACGTCAGGACAATCGGCATCGTTGACGTCGGAATCTTCTTCAATCAGCTCAATTCCATCGTCAACTTCGCCATCGAATTCACTCTCGTCATCCTCAACCTCAGATTTGAGCAGCAGCGTAGAAAGTACGAGCGAAACAACCTCGTCGCCATCAACAGCGTCTGCAGGCAGCACTTCAACATCTGCGACGTCAGGAGACAGTACATCTGACAGCAAGACCGCAACCACTTCGACGTCAGGACAATCAGCATCTTTCACGTCGGAATCTTCTTCAATCAACTCAATTCCATCGTCAGCATCCACAACGAGTTCACCCTCGTCTTCCTCCACCTCAGATTTGAGCGGCAGCGAAGCAAGTGCGAGCGAAACAACCTCGTCGCCATCAACAGCGTCTGCAGGCAGCACTTCAACATCTGCGACGTCAGGAGAGAGTACATCTGACAGCAAGACCGCAACCACTTCGACGTCAGGACAATCAGCATCGTTGACGTCGGAATCTTCTTCAATCAGCTCAATTCCATCGTCAACTCCGCCGCCATCGAATTCACTCTCGTCATCCTCAACCTCAGATTTGAGCAGCAGCGTAGAAAGTACGAGCGAAAAAACCTCGTCGCCATCAACAGCGTCTGCAGGCAGCACTTCAACATCTGCGACGTCAGGAGAGAGTACATCTGACAGCAAGACCGCAACCACTTCGACGTCAGGACAATCGGCATCGTTGACGTCGGAATCTTCTTCAATCAGCTCAATTCCATCGTCAACATCCGCCATCGAGTTCACCCTCGTCTTCCTCCACCTCAGATTCGAGCAGCAGCGAAGAAAGTGCGAGGGAAACAAACTCGTCGCCATCAACAGCGTCTGCAGGCAGCACTTCAACATCTGCGACGTCAGGAGACAGTACATCTGACAGCAAGACCGCAACCACTTCGACGTCAGGACAATCAGCATCGTTGACGTCGGAATCTTCTTCAATCAGCTCAATTCCATCGTCAACTTCGCCATCGAATTCACTCTCGTCATCCTCAACCTCAGATTTGAGCAGCAGCGTAGAAAGTGCGAGCGAAACAACCTCGTCGCCATCAACAGCGTCTGCAGGCAGCACTTCAACATCTGCGACGTCAGGAGACAGTATATCTGACAGCAAGACCGCAACCACTTCGACGTCAGGACAATCGGCATCGTTGACGTCGGAATCTTCTTCAATCAGCTCAATTCCATCGTCAACTTCGCCATCGAATTCACTCTCGTCATCCTCAACCTCAGATTTGAGCAGCAGCGTAGAAAGTACGAGCGAAAAAACCTCGTCGCCATCAACAGCGTCTGCAGGCAGCACTTCAACATCTGCGACGTCAGGAGACAGTACATCTGACAGCAAGACCGCAACCACTTCGACGTCAGGACAATCAGCATCGTTGACGTCGGAATCTTCTTCAATCAACTCAATTCCATCGTCAACATTCACAACGAGTTCACCCTCGTCTTCCTCCACCTCAGATTTGAGCAGCAGCGAAGAAAGTGCGAGCGAAACAACCTCGTCGCCATCAACAGCGTCTGCAGGCAGCACTTCAACATCTGCGACGTCAGGAGAGAGTACATCTGACAGCAAGACCGCAACCACTTCGACGTCAGGACAATCAAGATGGTTGATGTCGGAATCTTCTTCAATCAGCTCAATTCCATCGTCAGCATCCACAACGAGTTCACCCTCGTCTTCCTCCACCTCAGATTTGAGCAGCAGCGTAGAAAGTGCGAGCGAAACAACCTCGTCGCCATCAACAGCGTCTGCAGGCAGCACTTCAACATCTGCGACGTCAGGAGAGAGTACATCTGACAGCAAGACCGCAACCACTTCGACGTCAGGACAATCAGCATCGTTGACGTCGGAATCTTCTTCAATCAGCTCAATTCCATCGTCAACTTCGCCATCGAATTCACTCTCGTCATCCTCAACCTCAGATTTGAGCAGCAGCGTAGAAAGTACGAGCGAAAAAACCTCTTCGCCATCAACAGCGTCTGCAGGCAGCACTTCAACATCTGCGACGTCAGGAGACAGTACATCTGACAGCAAGACCGCAACCACTTCGACGTCAGGACAATCAGCATCGTTGACGCCGGAATCTTCTTCAATCAGCTCAATTCCATCGTCAACATCCCCATCGAGTTCACCCTCGTCTTCCTCCACCTCAGATTTGAGCGGCAGCGAAGAAAGTGCGAGCGAAACAACCTCGTCGCCATCAACAGCGTCTGCAGGCAGCACTTCAACATCTGCGACGTCAGGAGAGAGTACATCTGACAGCAAGACCGCAACCACTTCGACGTCAGGACAATCAGCATCGTTGACGTCGGAATCTTCTTCAATCAGCTCAATTCCATCGTCAACCTCGCCATCGAATTCACTCTCGTCATCCTCAACCTCAGATTTGAGCAGCAGCGTAGAAAGTGCGAGCGAAACAACCTCGTCGCCATCAACAGCGTCTGCAGGCAGCACTTCAACATCTGCGACGTCAGGAGACAGTACATCTGACAGCAAGACCGCAACCACTTCGACGTCAGGACAATCAGCATCTTTCACGTCGGAATCTTCTTCAATCAGCTCAATTCCATCGTCAACATCCACAACGAGTTCACCCTCGTCTTCCTCCACCTCAGATTTGAGCAGCAGCGAAGCAAGTGCGAGCGAAACAACCTCGTCGCCATCAACAGCGTCTGCAGGCAGCACTTCAACATCTGCGACGTCAGGAGAGAGTACATCTGACAGCAAGACCGCAACCACTTCGACGTCAGGACAATCAACATGGTTGATGTCGGAATCTTCTTCAATCAGCTCAATTCCATCGTCAACTCCGCCATCGAATTCACTCTCGTCATCCTCAACCTCAGATTTGGGCAGCAGCGTAGAAAGTACGAGCGAAACAACCTCGTCGCCATCAACAGCGTCTGCAGGCAGCACTTCAACATCTGCGACGTCAGGAGAGAGTACATCTGACAGCAAGACCGCAACCACTTCGACGTCAGGACAATCAGCATCGTTGACGTCGGAATCTTCTTCAATCAGCTCAATTCCATCGTCAACCTCGCCATCGAATTCACTCTCGTCATCCTCAACCTCAGATTTGAGCAGCAGCGTAGAAAGTACGAGCGAAACAACCTCGTCGCCATCAACAGCGTCTGCAGGCAGCACTTCAACATCTGCGACGTCAGGAGAGAGTACATCTGACAGCAAGACCGCAACCACTTCGACGTCAGGACAATCAGCATCGTTGACGTCGGAATCTTCTTCAATCAGCTCAATTCCATCGTCAACATCGCCATCGAATTCACTCTCGTCATCCTCAACCTCAGATTTGGGCAGCAGCGTAGAAAGTACGAGCGAAAAAACCTCGTCGCCATCAACAGCGTCTGCAGGCAGCACTTCAACATCTGCGACGTCAGTAGAGAGTACATCTGACAGCAAGACCGCAACCACTTCGACGTCAGGACAATCGGCATCGTTAACGTCGGAATCTTCTTCAATCAGCTTCCATCGTCAATTCCATCGTCAACATCGCCATCGATCAGATTTCACTCTCGTCATCCTCAACCTCAGATTTGAGCAGCAGCGTAGAAAGTTCGAGCGAAACAACCTCGTCGCCATCAACAGCGTCTGCAGGCAGCACTTCAACATCTGCGACGTCAGTAGAGAGTACATCTGACAGCAAGACCGCAACCACTTCGACGTCAGGACAATCGGCATCGTTAACGTCGGAATCTTCTTCAATCAGCTCAATTCCATCGTCAACATCCACAACGAGTTCACCCCCGTCTTCCTCCACCTCAGATTGGAGCAGCAGCGAAGAAAGTGCGAGGGAAACAAACTCGTCGCCATCAACAGCGTCTGCAGGCAGCACTTCAACATCTGCGACGTCAGGAGACAGTACATCTGACAGCAAGACCGCAACTACTTCGACGTCAGGACAATCAGCATCGTTCTCGTCGGAATCTTCTTCAATCAGCTCAATTCCATCGTCAACCTCGCCATCGAATTCACTCTCGTCATCCTCAACCTCAGATTTGAGCAGCAGCGTAGAAAGTACGAGCGAAACAACCTCGTCGCCATCAACAGCGTCTGCAGGCAGCACTTCAACATCTGCGACGTCAGGAGACAGTATATCTGACAGCAAGACCGCAACCACTTCGACGTCAGGACAATCAGCATCTTTCACGTCGGAATCTTCTTCAATCAGCTCAATTCCATCGTCAATTCCTCGTCATCGCCATCGAGTGCGAGCGAAACAACCTCGTCGCCATCGTCTCCTCAACCTCAGATTTGAGCAGCAGCGAAGAAAGTGCGAGCGAAACAACCTCGTCGCCATCAACAGCGTCTGCAGGCAGCACTTCAACATCTGCGACGTCAGGAGAGAGTACATCTGACAGCAAGACCGCAACCACTTCGACGTCAGGACAATCAGCATCTTTCACGTCGGAATCTTCTTCAATCAGCTCAATTCCATCGTCAACATCCACAACGAGTTCACCCTCGTCTTCCTCCACCTCAGATTTGAGCAGCAGCGAAGCAAGTGCGAGCGAAACAACCTCGTCGCCATCAACAACGTCTGCAGGCAGCACTTCAACATCTGCGACGTCAGGAGACAGTACATCTGACAGCAAGACCGCAACCACTTCGACGTCAGGACAATCAACATCGTTGTCGTCGGAATCTTCTTCAATCAGCTCAATTCCATCGTCAACTTCGCCATCGAATTCACTCTCGTCATCCTCAACCTCAGATTTGAGCAGCAGCGTAGAAAGTTCGAGCGAAACAACCTCGTCGCCATCAACAGCGTCTGCAGGCAGCACTTCAACATCTGCGACGTCAGGAGACAGTATATCTGACAGCAAGACCGCAACCACTTCGACGTCAGGACAATCGGCATCGTTGACGTCGGAATCTTCTTCAATCAGCTCAATTCCATCGTCAACCTCGCCATCGAATTCACTCTCGTCATCCTCAACCTCAGATTTGAGCAGCAGCGTAGAAAGTACGAGCGAAAAAACCTCGTCGCCATCAACAGCGTCTGCAGGCAGCACTTCAACATCTGCGACGTCAGGAGACAGTACATCTGACAGCAAGACCGCAACCACTTCGACGTCAGGACAATCAGCATCGTTGACGTCGGAATCTTCTTCAATCAGCTCAATTCCATCGTCAACATCCACAACGAGTTCACCTCGTCATCCTCCACATCCACCTCAGATTTGAGCAGCAGCGAAGAAAGTGCGAGCGAAACAACCTCGTCGCCATCAACAGCGTCTGCAGGCAGCACTTCAACATCTGCGACGTCAGGAGACAGTACATCTGATCTGACAGCAAGACCGCAACCACTTCGACGTCAGGACAATCAGCATCGTTGACGTCGGAATCTTCTTCAATCAGCTCAATTCCATCGTCAGCATCCACATCGAGTTCACCCTCGTCATCCTCAACCTCAGATTTGAGCAGCAGCGAAGAAAGTGCGAGCGAAACAACCTCGTCGCCATCAACAGCGTCTGCAGGACAATCAACATCTTTGACGTCGGAATCTTCTTCAATTGCACTTCAACATCTGCGACGTCAGGAGAGAGTACATCTGACAGCAAGACCGCAACCACTTCGACGTCAGGACAATCAGCATCGTTGACGTCGGAATCTTCTTCAATCAGCTCAATTCCATCGTCAACTTCGCCATCGAATTCACTCTCGTCATCCTCAACCTCAGATTTGAGCAGCAGCGTAGAAAGTACGAGCGAAAAAACCTCGTCGCCATCAACAGCGTCTGCAGGCAGCACTTCAACATCTGCGACGTCAGGAGAGAGTACATCTGACAGCAAGACCGCAACCACTTCGACGTCAGGACAATCAACATCGTTGACGCCGGAATCTTCTTCAATCAACTCAATTCCATCGTCAACATCCATAGCGAGTTCACCCTCGTCTTCCTCCACCTCAGATTTGAGTGGCAGCGAAGCAAGTGCGAGCGAAACAACCTCGTCGCCATCAACAGCGTCTGCAGGCAGCACTTCAACATCTGCGACGTCAGGAGAGAGTACATCTGACAGCAAGACCGCAACCACTTCGACGTCAGGACAATCAGCATCGTTGACGTCGGAATCTTCTTCAATCAGCTCAATTCCATCGTCAACTTCGCCATCGAATTCACTCTCGTCATCCTCAACCTCAGATTTGAGCAGCAGCGTAGAAAGTGCGAGCGAAACAACCTCGTCGCCATCAACAGCGTCTGCAGGCAGCACTTCAACATCTGCGACGTCAGGAGAGAGTACATCTGACAGCAAGACCGCAACCACTTCGACGTCAGGACAATCAGCATCGTTGACGTCGGAATCTTCTTCAATCAGCTCAATTCCATCGTCAACTTCGCCATCGAATTCACTCTCGTCATCCTCAACCTCAGATTTGAGCAGCAGCGTAGAAAGTGCGAGCGAAACAACCTCGTCGCCATCAACAGCGTCTGCAGGCAGCACTTCAACATCTGCGACGTCAGGAGAGAGTACATCTGACAGCAAGACCGCAACCACTTCGACGTCAGGACAATCAGCATCGTTGACGTCGGAATCTTCTTCAATCAGCTCAATTCCATCGTCAACTTCGCCATCGAATTCACTCTCGTCATCCTCAACCTCAGATTTGAGCAGCAGCGTCGAAAGTTCGAGCGAAACAACCTCGTCGCCATCAACAGCGTCTGCAGGCAGCACTTCAACATCTGCGACGTCAGTAGAGAGTACATCTGACAGCAAGACCGCAACCACTTCGACGTCAGGACAATCGGCATCGTTGACGTCGGAATCTTCTTCAATCAGCTCAATTCCATCGTCAACTTCGCCATCGAATTCACTCTCGTCATCCTCAACCTCAGATTTGAGCAGCAGCGTAGAAAGTTCGAGCGAAACAACCTCGTCGCCATCAACAGCGTCTGCAGGCAGCACTTCAACATCTGCGACGTCAGGAGAGAGTACATCTGACAGCAAGACCGCAACCACTTCGACGTCAGGACAATCAACATCGTTGACGCCGGAATCTTCTTCAATCAACTCAATTCCATCGTCAACATTCACAACGAGTTCACCATCGTCTTCCTCCACCTCAGATTCGAGCAGCAGCGAAGAAAGTGCGAGCGAAACAACCTCGTCGCCATCAACAGCGTCTGCAGGCAGCACTTCAACATCTGCGACGTCAGGAGACAGTATATCTGACAGCAAGACCGCAACCACTTCGACGTCAGGACAATCAGCATCGTTGACGTCGGAATCTTCTTCAATCAGCTCAATTCCATCGTCAACATCCACAACGAGTTCACCCTCGTCTTCCTCCACCTCAGATTTGAGCAGCAGCGAAGAAAGTGCGAGCGAAACAACCTCGTCGCCATCAACAGCGTCTGCAGGCAGCACTTCAACATCTGCGACGTCAGGAGAGAGTACATCTGACAGCAAGACCGCAACCACTTCGACGTCAGGACAATCAGCATCGTTGACGTCGGAATCTTCTTCAATCAGCTCAATTCCATCGTCAACTTCGCCATCGAATTCACTCTCATCATCCTCAACCTCAGATTTGAGCAGCAGCGTAGAAAGTGCGAGCGAAACAACCTCGTCGCCATCAACAGCGTCTGCAGGCAGCACTTCAACATCTGCGACGTCAGGAGACAGTACATCTGACAGCAAGACCGCAACCACTTCGACGTCAGGACAATCAGCATCGTTGACGTCGGAATCTTCTTCAATCAGCTCAATTCCATCGTCAACATCCACAACGAGTTCACCCTCGTCATCCTCCACCTCAGATTTGAGCAGCAGCGAAGCAAGTGCGAGCGAAACAACCTCGTCGCCATCAACAGCGTCTGCAGGCAGCACTTCAACATCTGCGACGTCAGGAGAGAGTACATCTGACAGCAAGACCGCAACCACTTCGACGTCAGGACAATCAGCATCGTTGACGTCGGAATCTTCTTCAATCAGCTCAATTCCATCGTCAACTTCGCCATCGAATTCACTCTCGTCATCCTCAACCTCAGATTTGAGCAGCAGCGTAGAAAGTGCGAGCGAAACAACCTCGTCGCCATCAACAGCGTCTGCAGGCAGCACTTCAACATCTGCGACGTCAGGAGAGAGTACATCTGACAGCAAGACCGCAACCACTTCGACGTCAGGACAATCAGCATCGTTGACGTCGGAATCTTCTTCAATCAGCTCAATTCCATCGTCAACATCCCATCGAGTTCACCCTCGTCATCCTCAACCTCAGATTTGAGCAGCAGCAGAAGAAAGTGCGAGCGAAACAACCTCGTCGCCATCAACAGCGTCTGCAGGCAGCACTTCAACATCTGCGACGTCAGGAGACAGTACATCTGACAGCAAGACCGCAACCACTTCGACGTCAGGACAATCAGCATCGTTGACGTCGGAATCTTCTTCAATCAGCTCAATTCCATCGTCAACTTCGCCATCGAATTCACTCTCGTCATCCTCAACCTCAGATTTGAGCAGCAGCGTAGAAAGTGCGAGCGAAACAACCTCGTCGCCATCAACAGCGTCTGTGCAGGCAGCACTTCAACATCTGCGACGTCAGGAGAGAGTACATCTGACAGCAAGACCGCAACCACTTCGACGTCAGGACAATCAGCATCGTTGACGTCGGAATCATCTTCAATCAGCTCAATTCCATCGTCAACTTCGCCATCGAATTCACTCTCGTCATCCTCAACCTCAGATTTGAGCAGCAGCGTAGAAAGTGCGAGCGAAACAACCTCGTCGCCATCAACAGCGTCTGCGGGCAGCACTTCAACATCTGCGACGTCAGGAGACAGTATATCTGACAGCAAGACCGCAACCACTTCGACGTCAGGACAATCAGCATCTTTCACGTCGGAATCTTCTTCAATCAGCTCAATTCCATCGTCAACATCCACAACGAGTTCACCCTCGTCTTCCTCCACCTCAGATTTGAGCAGCAGCGAAGAAAGTGCGAGCGAAACAACCTCGTCGCCATCAACAGCGTCTGCAGGCAGCACTTCAACATCTGCGACGTCAGGAGAGAGAGTACATCTGACAGCAAGACCGCAACCACTTCGACGTCAGGACAATCAGCATCGTTGACGTCGGAATCTTCTTCAATCAGCTCAATTCCATCGTCAACATCCACAACGAGTTCACCCTCGTCGTCATCCTCAACCTCAGATTTGAGCAGCAGCGAAGCAAGTGCGAGCGAAACAACCTCGTCGCCATCAACAGCGTCTGCAGGCAGCACTTCAACATCTGCGACGTCAGGAGAGAGTACATCTGACAGCAAGACCGCAACCACTTCGACGTCAGGACAATCAGCATCGTTGACGTCGGAATCTTCTTCAATCAGCTCAATTCCATCGTCAACTTCGCCATCGAATTCACTCTCGTCATCCTCAACCTCAGATTTGAGCAGCAGCGTAGAAAGTGCGAGCGAAACAACCTCGTCGCCATCAACAGCGTCTGCAGGCAGCACTTCAACATCTGCGACGTCGACGTCAGGAGACAGTATATCTGACAGCAAGACCGCAACCACTTCGACGTCAGGACAATCAGCATCGTTGACGTCGGAATCTTCTTCAATCAGCTCAATTCCATCGTCAACTTCGCCATCGAATTCACTCTCGTCATCCTCAACCTCAGATTTGAGCAGCAGCGTCAGATTTGAGAAAGTGCGAGCGAAAAAACCTCTCGTCGCCATCAACAGCGTCTGCAGGCAGCACTTCAACATCTGCGACGTCAGGAGAGAGTACATCTGACAGCAAGACCGCAACCACTTCGACGTCAGGACAATCAGCATCGTTGACGTCGGAATCTTCTTCAATCAGCTCAATTCCATCGTCAACATCGCCATCGAGTTCACTCTCGTCATCCTCAACCTCAGATTTGAGCAGCAGCGAAGAAAGTGCGAGCGAAACAACCTCGTCGCCATCAACAGCGTCTGCAGGCAGCACTTCAACATCTGCGACGTCAGGAGAGAGTATATCTGACAGCAAGACCGCAACCACTTCGACGTCAGGACAATCAGCATCGTTGACGTCGGAATCTTCTTCAATCAGCTCAATTCCATCGTCAACATCCATCGAGTTCACCCTCGTCATCCTCAACCTCAGATTTGAGCAGCAGCGAAGAAAGTGCGAGCGAAACAACCTCGTCGCCATCAACAGCGTCTGCAGGCAGCACTTCAACATCTGCGACGTCAGGAGACAGTACATCTGACAGCAAGACCGCAACCACTTCGACGTCAGGACAATCAGCATCGTTGACGCCGGAATCTTCTTCAATCAGCTCAATTCCATCGTCAACCTCGCCATCGAATTCACTCTCGTCATCCTCAACCTCAGATTTGAGCAGCAGCGTAGAAAGTGCGAGCGAAACAACCTCGTCGCCATCAACAGCGTCTGCAGGCAGCACTTCAACATCTGCGACGTCAGGAGACAGTACATCTGACAGCAAGACCGCAACCACTTCGACGTCAGGACAATCAGCATCGTTGACGTCGGAATCTTCTTCAATCAGCTCAATTCCATCGTCAACATCGCCATCGAATTCACTATCGTCATCCTCAACCTCAGATTTGAGCAGCAGCGAAGCAAGTGCGAGCGAAACAACCTCGTCGCCATCAACAGCGTCTGAAACAACATCTGCGACGCCATCAACATCTGACAGCAAGCGCAACCACTTCGACGTCAGGACAATCAGCATCGTTGACGTCGGAATCTTCTTCAATCAGCTCAATTCCATCGTCAACATCTGCGACGTCACCCTCGGGACCTCAGATTTAGCAGCATCTGCGAAACAACCTCGTCGCCATCAACAGCGTCTGCAGGCAGCAACCACATCTGCGACGTCAGGACAATCTGACAGCAAGACCGCAACCACTTCGACGTCGTTGACGTCGGAATCTTCTTCAATCAGCTCAATTCCATCGTCAACATCGCCATCGAATTCACTCTCGTCATCCTCAACCTCAGATTTGAGCAGCAGCGTAGAAAGTGCGAGCGAAACAACCTCGTCGCCATCAACAGCGTCTGCAGGCAGCACTTCAACATCTGCGACGTCAGGAGAGAGTACATCTGACAGCAAGACCGCAACCACTTCGACGTCAGGACAATCAGCATCGTTGACGTCGGAATCTTCTTCAATCAGCTCAATTCCATCGTCAACATCCACATCGAGTTCACTCTCGTCATCCTCAACCTCAGATTTGCAGCAGCAGCGAAACAAGTGCCATCGAGCGAAACAACCTCGTCGCCATCAACAGCGTCTGCAGGCAGCACTTCAACATCTCTGCGACGTCAGGAGAGCAGCAGTACATCTGACAGCAAGACCGCAACCACTTCGACGTCAGGACAATCAGCATCGTTGACGTCGGAATCTTCTTCAATCAGCTCAATTCCATCGTCAACATCGCCATCGAGTTCACTCTCGTCATCCTCAACCTCAGATTTGAGCAGCAGCGAAGAAAGTGCGAGCGAAACAACCTCGTCGCCATCAACAGCGTCTGCAGGCAGCACTTCAACATCTGCGACGTCAGGAGACAGTACATCTGACAGCAAGACCGCAACCACTTCGACGTCAGGACAATCAGCATCGTTGACGTCGGAATCTTCTTCAATCAGCTCAATTCCATCGTCAACCTCGCCATCGAATTCACTCTCGTCATCCTCAACCTCAGATTTGAGCAGCAGCGTAGAAAGTTCGAGCGAAACAACCTCGTCGCCATCAACAGCGTCTGCAGGCAGCACTTCAACATCTGCGACGTCAGGAGAGAGTACATCTGACAGCAAGACCAAGACCACTTCGACGTCAGGACAATCACATCGTTGACGTCAGGATCTTCTTCAATCAGCTCAATTCCATCGTTGACGTCGGAATTCACCTCGTCTTCAATCAGCTCAAGTGCGAGCGAAACAACCTCGTCGCCATCCAGCGTCTGCAGGCAGCACTTCAACATCTGCGACGTCAGGAGACAGTACATCTGACAGCAAGACCGCAACCACTTCGACGTCAGGACAATCAGCATCGTTGACGTCGGAATCTTCTTCAATCAGCTCAATTCCATCGTCAATCTCGCCAAATTCACTCTCGTCATCCTCAACCTCAGATTTGAGCAGCAGCGAAGAAAGTGCGAGCGAAAAAACCTCGTCGCCATCAACAGCGTCTCTGCAGGCAGCACTTCAACATCTGCGACGTCAGGAGAGAGTACATCTGACAGCAAGACCGCAACCACTTCGACGTCAGGACAATCAGCATCGTTGACGTCGGAATCTTCTTCAATCAGCTCAATTCCATCGTCAACATCCACATCGAGTTCACCCTCGTCTTCCTCAACCTCAGATTTGAGCAGCAGCGAAGAAAGTGCGAGCGAAACAACCTCGTCGCCATCAACAGCGTCTGCAGGCAGCACTTCAACATCTCTGCGACGTCAGGAGAGAGTACATCTGACAGCAAGACCGCAACCACTTCGACGTCAGGACAATCAGCATCGTTGACGTCGGAATCGAAACAATCTTCTTCAATCAGCTCAATTCCATCGTCAACATCCGCCATCGAGGATTCACTCTCGTCATCCTCAACCTCAGATTTGAGCAGCAGCGTAGAAAGTGCGAAAGTGAAGCGAAAAACTCTCGTCGCCATCAACAGCGTCTGCAGGCAGCACTTCAACATCTGCGACGTCAGGAGACAGTATATCTGACAGCAAGACCGCAACCACTTCGACGTCAGGACAATCGGCATCGTTGACGTCGGAATCTTCTTCAATCAGCTCAATTCCATCGTCAACCTCGCCATCGAATTCACTCTCGTCATCCTCAACCTCAGATTTGAGCAGCAGCGTAGAAAGTGCGAGCGAAACAACCTCGTCGCCATCAACAGCGTCTGCAGGCAGCACTTCAACATCTGCGACGTCAGGAGAGAGTACATCTGACGGCCAGACCGCAACCACTTCGACGTCAGGACAATCAACATCGTTGACGCCGGAATCTTCTTCAATCAACTCAATTCCATCGTCAACATCCGCCATCGAGTTCACTCTCGTCATCCTCCCCTCAGATTTGAGCAGCAGCGAAGAAAGTGCGAGCGAAACAACCTCGTCGCCATCAACAGCGTCTGCAGGCAGCACTTCAACATCTGCGACGTCAGGAGAGAGTACATCTGACAGCAAGACCGCAACCACTTCGACGTCAGGACAATCAGCATCGTTGACGTCGGAATCTTCTTCAATCAGCTCAATTCCATCGTCAACATCGCCATCGAATTCACTCTCGTCATCCTCAACCTCAGATTTGAGCAGCAGCGAAGCAAGTGCGAGCGAAACAACCTCGTCGCCATCAACAGCGTCTGCAGGCAGCACTTCAACATCTGCGACGTCAGGAGAGAGTACATCTGACAGCAAGACCGCAACCACTTCGACGTCAGGACAATCAGCATCGTTGACGTCGGAATCTTCTTCAATCAGCTCAATTCCATCGTCAACATCGCCATCGAATTCATTCACTCGTCATCCTCAACCTCAGATTTGAGCAGCAGCGAAGAAAGTGCGAGCGAAACAACCTCGTCGCCATCAACAGCGTCTGCAGGCAGCACTTCAACATCTGCGACGTCAGGAGACAGTACATCTGACAGCAAGACCGCAACCACTTCGACGTCAGGACAATCAGCATCGTTGACGTCGGAATCTTCTTCAATCAGCTCAATTCCATCGTCAACATCGCCATCGAGTTTCCTCTCGTCATCCTCAACCTCAGATTTGAGCAGCAGCGTAGAAAGTGCGAGCGAAACAACCTCGTCGCCATCAACAGCGTCTGCAGGCAGCACTTCAACATCTGCGACGTCAGGAGACAGTACATCTGACAGCAAGACCGCAACCACTTCGACGTCAGGACAATCAGCATCGTTGACGTCGGAATCTTCTTCAATCAGCTCAATTCCATCGTCAACTTCGCCATCAAATTCACTCTCGTCATCCTCAACCTCAGATTTGAGCAGCAGCGTAGAAAGTGCGAGCGAAACAACCTCGTCGCCATCAACAGCGTCTGCAGTCAGCACTTCAACATCTGCGACGTCAGGAGAGAGTACATCTGACGGCCAGACCGCAACCACTTCGACGTCAGGACAATCAGCATCGTTGACGTCGGAATCTTCTTCAATCAAGACTCAATTCCATCGTCAATCAATCAGCTCAATTCCATCGTCATCGCCATCGAGTTCTCGTCATCCTCAACCTCAGATTTGAGCAGCAGCGTAGAAAGTGCGAGCGAAACAACCTCGTCGCCATCAACAGCGTCTGCAGGCAGCACACCAACATCTGCCACGTCAGGGGAGAGTACATCTGATAGCAAGACCGCAACCATATCAAAGTCAGAACAATCAGCATCGTTGACGTCGGAATCTTCTTCAATCAGCTCAATTCCATCGTCAACATCGCCATCGAATTCACTATCGTCATCCTCAACCTCAGATTTGAGCAGCAGCGAAGCAAGTGCGAGAAAGTGCGAGCAAAACAACCTCGTCGCCATCAACAGCGTCTGCAGGCAGCACTTCAACATCTGCGACGTCAGGAGACAGTATATCTGACAGCAAGACCGCAACCACTTCGACGTCAGGACAATCAGCATCGTTGACGTCGGAATCTTCTTCAATCAGCTCAATTCCATCGTCAACATCGCCATCGAATTCACTCTCGTCATCCTCAACCTCAGATTTGAGCAGCAGCGTAGAAAGTGCGAGCGAAACAACCTCGTCGCCATCAACAGCGTCTGCAGGCAGCACTTCAACATCTGCGACGTCAGGAGAGAGTACATCTGACAGCAAGACCGCAACCACTTCGACGTCAGGACAATCGGCATCG